>VZTJ01002941.1:32481-109981 GCA_013397795.1 Orthonyx spaldingii | reverse complement strand
GAAACATTTATTCTAAAGGATCAATACTCTTTTTTTTAAGAGAAGAGGTGTTTCAGAACTCAATGTAAAGTTCACTAGATTCTCATTTGTTTCAGATGCTGTCCAAGATCACAAGAACTGAAGTACATTCAACCAAGAAAGGCAAAATTATTTTGTTCTTGCCCCAAGTTTTTTTTTGTTTTCTAGAATTTTGTGAAATGAACAGTTTTGTTACCTTTATGTAACCAGGGTCTCCTTTTCATTTTGTTGCTGAGGTCTCTCCATAAAATAACCAAAAAACACACTTAAAACTAAGGAAAGCCACAAGTACTAAGCAAGTGATTTGGAGTTTAAAGGCAGGAACCACAAATAATGGAATGTTAAAAACTGATCAAATCTGCAATTCTGTCTGCAAACCAGTACACTTTTCACAGCCAGACCACTGAAGATCAACAGTCACCAGTCCTTCAGAAGGGAAATAATTTCCACAGACCAAGAGAAACATCTCTAAGATGGGGTACACAAGTGGAGAGGGGACAGGAGAACCAGGGCCGGTTGATGAACATCCTCCAACTCCTCCTATCAATGGGAACCTACAAAAGCAACCAGAGAGGCCAAAACATCCATAAACTTCTCAGTGCCTCCCTATGCACAAGCCAAATATTTGGGGAAGGAGAATCAAGTGATGGATGAACAAGGCTGGTTACAAATAATTGTGCTGGTTCTACCCATCCCAAGCCCATTGAGGCCCTACACTAACACTGGACATTTTAATGCTCTATTCTGTTGTTACCGATCTCTTCCATGCTCAAAAATCAATCACTTGGAAAGCTGATGTGGCTCTGTTACACTAATTAAACTTTGTTTTGCACCAGTGTCCTGCATTTGGAGTGTGTGTACAGTATGTAAATTATACAAATTAAAAGAAAAGTTGATTAGTGTAATTCAAATCTCAGCACAGTTACTAAAATTAACAGTGAATACAAATTATACAGAATCACTTCAGTGCTGCTGAGAAGCTCTGCACACAAAGCATGTTACCAAATTCACAGAAGTGGACACCAAAACAAGGAAAAACAAGCTGTGAGAATATTACAAACAACTGTTCCCAGCGAAATTTTGCCTAAAAAACTAACCCTCACCCAACCTTATTAATTCTACATGGCTATTACTCTGGGTTAAAGATTTCTGTAGTGTCTGCCTTGCTCTGTTTGCAGCTGTGACAGCCCCACTAGCAGCAGCATTTTCTTACCATCTCACATCAGGTGAAATAAGAAAGGTAAATGTTCTGTAACAGTGGTAGCAGTCACTTTTTTGTTTGTTTGGGGTTTTTTAGTTTTTGGGGGGGGGGTTTTGTTTTTTATTTGGTGGGGGTTTTTTTGTTGTTTTTAAATAAGATTACTGAAGCTGTTGAGATTTGGGGTTTGTCCTGCAGGTCTGGGATATCCTACCTGAAGACATCCACCCACTGCAGAGATAACGCATGGCACTATACAAGAGGGTGCATTTCTGTTCCATTAGGAAGGTCCTGCTGGAGAGACCAAAATGTCCAGTTCCCTTTGTCCTGCCCAGGAACCTCTTCCTATGTTGCTCATCCTTTGACCCCCTGCCCCTTTGAATGTTAGACCTGAGGAACCTTCAGCTGACTGTGCTTCTGCAACACCCAAGACACCCTTGGGAACACAAAAAGCCACCAAAAATCTTATACAACACTGCCTTGACCTCCATGTCTTTAAATCAGTTGTTGACTGCCCATGAACCTGAGCATAACCAAAGTCAAGGAGGCAGAAGTCACACAGGTAATGAAGAAATGTTAGTTGTAATCTCTTAGACTTCTCCACACTAACCAGTCTGCCTGCCATTGCTCAACAGTGCAAAGCAATCCAGAACTGGTATTTCAACTTGATTTCTATCACTAAAATGCCAAGCGTGTAGTTTTGACAATGAATCTGTGATGCTTGTAGCAATAAGATTTATTTCTGTAGCAGAAAAAGCAAGAAGGGCTTAAAAGAGGACTGAGGTAAAAAAGAAAAAAAAAAGAAAAAAAAAAAAGGAAAGGCATTTCATTTGAAAGGCAACAACATTCTGATTGTGTTGGCAGCAGAGAAAAATAACCCAAACACAAAGGACAGCAGAAAACAAAAATTCATTTGAAAAATGCTTCTATAAAGTCATTAGATTGAATGTGTCCAATTTGGGTTATCCCAGACTCTGAGACAATAGTATTTTTCCTAGCCTGCTAGCAATGATAAAGGTCTGGATTAAACAGGAAGACAGGAAATTCAAAGTTAGCTTAAACTCTATTCATAAAAGGGGATGGGCTTACCAGCTCAGATAAAATAATGATTAAAAAAGTATTAAGAAAAATCTTAAGTCAAAATCTGATGAGAGATTCATAAAAAGGCTGCAGTACACTTTATTCTATTTTAATATTCTTTCCAAACTTCCTGTGCTTCAGTGGAAACCAGTATCACAGTAACCTGCAAAACCAGGAAAGCGCCTAACCTAGAGCAGCAGCAGACTCTTCGAATAAAACCAGTTTCATGACATTTCAGCAGAATTCCCAGACCACAAGGCATGTATATAAGAATTTCAGATTCTTATCAGAAGCTGTTTCTCTGAACATTTCTCTTGCTCCCTTCCCACCACCTATCAGCCACCTGCCATGTCAAGCAAGACACAAGAAGACAAAGTGGAGTGTAAAGACCCCTAAAATAAATAAGGGAAAAAGAGGTATCGAAGCTATCATTTCGTCTCCCCAGCTGAATATCTTGACTTTTGCGAGTTTAGATCAGAGTAATAGCTGAGAGCAACAAAAGACAAGGAAAGATGTGGATGGGGCTCCGAGTAACCTGGCCTAGTGGAATGTTTCACTGCCTGTAGCAGGGGTTTGGAAGGGGATCATCTTTAAGGTCCCTTCCAACTGAAACCATTCCATGATTCTATGCTGTCTTCGCTATTGAACACTTCACAAATACTAATGTCAATAACTATCAATAATTACAAATATTGTATCCAACAGACAAATAGATGCAGGTTACAATTTCAGCTGAAGCTAGACCAAAACCAGTCATGTCTCAAAACACATCAGCAGCTGGCACACACCATTGACTGTGGGCAGCACATGGCCCAACACAACGGTGTGAGCAGTTGGGAAACACTCCAGAAAGCACGAGGTCCTGAGGAGGATGCGGTGGTGGGAGGTCTGCACTGAGAGGCAGCGGGGGAAAGCAGCCAGAGCCACACAACAGCACAACAAGACATGAACATGAAAACAGCCAAGAGCCGGCGCTGCGTAAGGACCGGGAAAAGCATTGTACCAGCGTTCCCATGGGACAGGGGCTGGCCACAGCTCCTGGGCAAACACAGCCAAGCTGCTCGGTGCAAAAGTTCAGAGCTACAGAACAAATGATTTCCTCCTTAATTGCCCTTTCTTAGGCTTTGCCCCTCACTTCCCCACAGCCAGCACACGATGTCAGGGCCACGCTCAGCAGCTGCTCTGTGATCTCTGCCTCTGGAGCATCCACCCCTGCTGGAAGGATGTGTGAAGACCAACCCCTGCAGGGGGATACAGGTAACCCACTCCCCAGCTTGTCTTTGATGGAGTTATGCTGATTTTCACAGATATTCTTCCTGCATCAAAACAATTAATATTCCAGCACACTTGCTTCTGCTGTTGTCAATCGCCTCAGTAAGCCCTCTTCTTCCAAAGACCTGAGATCCTTTGACTTAACATGATCTCGAGCTGTTTTCCTGGAATTCGAGGTTTTCAAGTCATCCACTCCATTTCAGCATAATTATTTCCTTTAAACATCCACTTTAATAGCACGAGCAATTTTGAACTTTTTATGCTGTTTAAATTCAAACATAAATTTGTACACAACAATAAAACATGCCACTAATTTGTCATGCTCCTCTGAGCAACTGTGTCACTCAAACCAAGAACCACTGACTGTGGTGTTCGGAGCTTTCGTTCCTATTTCACATCACTCAATTGAGCCTTCTGCAGAAAAGCTTTTAACAACCACATCTGGTCTTTAATAAATCACTGCACTTTGTCTTGCTGCCAAAACTCCTCCTTTATCTAACTTACATCTTCATGATGAGATAGGAAATCACACATTATGGTGGTGACAAACAATTGTAATTATGTCATTAGTAGCCATTTAGTCTACAAAGGTTCTCAAAAAGGAAATATAATGCACAATAAGAAATATAGGATAATACATTGATCACAGTTCTAATCCGCTTTTTACTTCCCAAGTGTAAAAAGCTGGCATAATTCATGGGCACAGCAGGCAGTAATAGTATACCACTTTTATGAACTATGCAGCTATTTTATTCCCCTATCCACTTAAAAATAAAAAAGCTTTTAATAGCTTGATTTAGACATAAAAGTTATTTATGATGCTTCACTGATTATAATATTTATTTATTTAACTTTCCATGAAAGTGATTCTTTCTGAAATGTAAGTACATATTATGGTATCAAAGATCTCAGAGAAGAACCATTGCACTAGCAAAGAAGAAGTGAGGAAGAAACTTTGATATTGGAAAGATTTCAGAAAACTCATCTCTGTACCCTGTAAGGCTTGGAAACCAGCACGCCACAAATAGAAACAGCTCTTCTACCATTTAGGAATTTTCTAAAAGCAATTAAAATATAAACAAGGGAAGTTTAAGAGTTCACTCAGAACAAAGGTGTCATTTAAACCAGCTCATATGTTGGAATATTCACACGTAAAGAGCGACTGGAATCTGACTGCACTGACAGGCTCCAGTGGTGCCTTCACCATTTCAGTTCAAATCCAGAGTGCTTTTGGGACAAAGTGCATTAGGCTTCACTTAGTGCATTTTAATTTACATCATAAAGCAGGCTCGGCAAACATCAACTGGACTCCTCTCCAATGAAACTAGACCAGCTCCAGGAGCATCCCTTTGAGCCCATGCTCAGCACCAAACTCTCAACCCACAGAACTGGATTGAATCTGGGACAGTAAAACCCCTGGAAAGCTCCCGGGGTGGATGTCAGGTCTGTGGCACCAGCTGCTTCCCTCCACAGAGCCACTGCTTTTGCCCTGTATTGCTGAGCAATGCAGACACAGCTCCAGAAAGCTGCAAACCACACAAAAGATTCATTTCTATTGCCAATTGTTTTACATTCCTGCAACAATCCAATAATGAAATTCATTTAGGTTTCCAAAGTAATCGCTCCTCATTTTGAACACGTGCTTTAGGATTATTACTCCCTCCATCACTAAGTGAGTTTGTCCCCCACAGAACCTAACACAGGTTTGGGTATTTTGCAGAAGACCTGGGTTACAGCACTTTGACACATTTTGGCCACCAGCTCTCTGCATCCCTGTGGTGTAAAATAAACAGGAGGCTCCTTCGCCTGTGACACACAAAACCATCCTGTCAGAAAGCATTCTTTTATTACCCAAAAGAGTGGCTCAATTTGCCTTCCACATTTGTGAAAACCGGTGGCACAAAGGACCCCAAAGAACCGCAGGGAACTAATACAGAGCACCATTGCAGCTCTTCTACACCAGCCTGAGCTACTGTGCCCCAAATTACTGCAGGTGCTGTTCTGGAAAGTTTATCTCTCAATCTCTGACCCTTCTTCTGCCTGGTGTATTCCCCACCCCCTCATCCCGCCAAAGGAAAACCACCTCTCATGATATCCAAACACCCACTCCTGCTTTCATGCTTGGTTTGTTACAGTCTCCACTGTTTCCTGTTAAGCATGACTACAAACCTTCCCCTGCTTTCAGCCTGGTGAGCATCACTCACCTCCTTATCTGGCCAAGGTACCTCCAAGCAAGGCAAAATTCACACTAGGAAGACCAAGTAGCTTGTTGATAGCACAGCCTGGAGAAAGGGAAGTTTCCACCAAAACCACCCCTCATACAGTGAGGCTTTAGGCAGCAGAGATGCTGTGAACGATGGCAGATGCATCCCATATTTAAATGCCTGTTCCTGTACAGGGTGGGAGAGCTACAGGCCTGACAACAGTCAAATCAAAAGTCCACCCAAGTTCAACTCCTGTACTTCCAAAAAACCCTGAGTCAGTGCTTTAGGAGACGTATCACCCATATTTTCTGTTCACACCAAATGCTGTGCAGTGCAAACACACTGAGTACTGGAATTTTTCAGAGTCCCAGGGAGAAAAATGATGCCTTGACTCAAAGGAAGAGGAGTATGTGACATTGCACGGTGCTTACCTAGACAAAAATAATTACTCTTACGTGGAGAGAAACATCAAGTCATGCAAGTTGTATGTTTCAAGTTGTATGGTTCCAACTAAGGGCCCGCAGAAGTGAGCAGCACTGTGGGGAAACTTCGGACAAGGGCTGTTATGAGGAGCTTTTGTGTGAACTTCCTGTGAATAATGAAGACGCCTTCGAGTGAAAATTATACATCAACTCCTGGGAAACCCTTCCACACCAAAAACCACAGGATAAGCCCCTGCCCTTGGGCTTGCTACCTTGCAGCAGCATGGAACTCAAAGCCAGTCAACTGGGTCACAAGGCTAAAAGCATTTCTATCTTCCCCAGCCAAGAAAACCACTTCCCGGTGGTACTTTTCATCTCAGCCTCGCTGCAGCACTCCCCACCCTCCTCCTGCAAACAAACAACATTAACCCTTGCCTCCTAGAGATCCCACTGTCCCAAGGCTCAGCAGTAAGGAATCACAAGGCTGAGATAAAAAGGAACGAGGCAAGATGGGAGAAAAAGGAAAGAGAAATAAAAAAAGAATAATAGAGAAATTCACTAGTCTGACATCAGCAGAGCTCATTGCCGTCTACCTGGGAGTAGCAGTCAGCTGCAGGGGAGCATCTTATACTCCTGCAACGCACACTACCAAAGGGTAGAGCATGAAGGTAGCACACATCTTCCATAGGTGTGCAAGAACAACAGAGAAAGGCACTAAGGAATTACTTTTTGAAAGCCTTTCACCTAAACCGTGAAGGAAAAAAAAGGGGGGAGATGCTTCAATGCCATTTTGTCCTTTCTTTGCCCCTTAAATTCTTTCCTTTTTCGCAAACTTAAATAAAATTAAGAGAGCACAAGAGCAGGGGAGAATCAATCAGACTGCCTGTTCTGCTCTGAACCATCTACAAACACCTTGTCTGGAAAAATATGAACTGAGCAATCAGTCACTACTGGACAAAACAGGAAGATTTCAAAACAACTAGCTTCAGGTTACTACTGAAGTGGTTAGAATCGTGCCTCCACAGGTACACAGGCTGGATCTTTATCCTTGACAAGGTTGCAGGGACCTTTTGCTTACATTTAGGCAGTTTCAAAAAGTGAAGAGACAGACTTTCATTTGACCTGGCACGACAGCCTGGCTGACCTGGAGTGCAAAGCTGTAGATGATTTCCAAAAATGCCACAGCCATCGAGTGAAAACACACTGCAGCTAAGGAAACCCTGATGGAAATTACTAACAGCCTTCAAAAAAAAGAAATAATTTCTACATTTCCCAGTACTAATAGTTTAACACTATCCCTTTGAGGAACCATTTTTTCCTTGCTTTACCTTAGGAACCCAAATACAGACCAGACCTAGAGGAGCTGAACTGGGAGAGAGTGCAAGTGAGGAGCACGGTCAGCTCCATGGTGTTGTTTGGATTGAACCTCAAGCTTCAAATATTTTATCTTGCACACTCTTACAGGAAGAGAAGGAGAACCACGCTGACCCAGCCTGCTCCTCCAAGGCCCTGGAGCTTCTCAAACATAACAAAATAAAGAAGAGAAGGCTTCATGGCCCTACAGGAACTCTGGGTATCTTGTAAGAGAAACCTCTACAGAACCAAACTCCGGAAGTGCCCGTCCAAGCTCCACACTTGAACCTCCAGGAACCATTTCTTGTTTTCTACAGAAGAAGCCAGGAGAAACACTGACACCCGTAAAATTTGCCAGGCTTCGCTGAAGAATTCAAATGAAGGTCTCGTTCTCACAGAAAAATCTGTTCTCTGTTTAGCTAGTCCCACCTCGCAACTGAAACTGCCAGTGAACCAGACTGATGGGTTAGATAAACTACATTATGCCCAGGACAGTACCCTCCAAGCTTCTTTGAATATCTTATCACCACTGGTTTCCAATTTACTTGCTGATATAGGTGACTGCTCTGACATTTTTCAACCTTGCATGTACTGCTTTACCTTCAAAAGGGAACCGAAACCCAAGGACTTTCAAGGCAGCACTTATTTCTTACGTGTTGTTTTGCAACACACTTTTTTCAAGACTCCTGGACTATCCAACTTTCCACTCCTTGTCTTGAGAACCAGTTTCTGACACATGGCTCAAGTCTCCAGGTAGAAAAAATTTCTCATACCAAACCTTGTTTTGCAGTTCTCTGTAAACACAATTTTCTGCTTATCAGGAGAAGAGAGTTTGTGTTGAAAGGAACCCTTTGCAGGAAGGAAACTGCAATTTTAATTGTATAACTGTAATCAAGAAATAAAGACAAGACTATCTCAAGGTTTGCTTGTCTAATCCAATATAATAAATCAAGGACATTGACTCCTCCAATTAATGCATTTAGCAAAAGCCTAAATGAACCAGCAGTTAAGTGACCATGGGGATGGCCTATACTAAGCAGATAAATCATCCACTATAATGCACACACCTACTTAGAAATCCTCTCTATCACATCTTTTGTCTTGAAAGCTGGTGACAGATTCTCACCCTGACAGCAACACCAAAATACAGCCACCCCAGGTTTTTTTAGGACTTCAGTACCCAGCAAAGGCTAATGCTGTCCCCAAGAAGGTCATGGTGATGTTTAACCAGAGGTGGTCACCACTGCAGTTCATAAATACTTGGGGTAGGCAGGTGCCATGCAGATCCAAAGATATCTGGGATTGGGAAATCACATATAGCAGAAAGGCAGAAAAAACCACAAGGTCCCATATGCATCAGCTTGTTTTCTCCACACAATAAACAACACTCCATCACTCAAGGACCATCCAATGGCGACATTTACCCAATGAAAATGGGAAGGAAAAGGGGGCCCAAGAAAGCAGCAGACCTGCAAAGAGCTCAGGATTTTCTTTGTGCATTTGTGGGGAGGGCAGGGGGCACATCAGCACCTCTACTGGGATTTATAGCAGAGTGCTTGCAAGGCTGGCTGTGCCACAGCTGGAAACCTCGCTCTCCTCAAGGAGTGGTACCTATCCCATGGGATGCAGCCAGGGAGGAGGGAGCTAACACCACCCACATCGCTCATGTGAGCCACCACCGACCTACCCAGCTTCAGCAACTACCCCGCAAAGGACACTCATCCCTGGTGAGGGCTCTGCAATCATGTCCCCACCAAATTCATCAACACTTTAAACTTAATATAATAGTCATTGACACAGCAAAATAACAGCATTGTGAAGTTATGCTATGTGCTACTTAATGCTTTCTGAAGATCAGCATTAGGGCCACCAACTCCGAGAAAGAATTGGCCAGGTTTCTCAAAATAAAAAGCCATTAAGAACGAAAAGGAAGCATAATTGTTGACTTTTAATATCCAGGCAAAATCCACAGTAAATAACAATAATTTGCTTGAAATATTGTTCCATACAGCGTGTTCACAGAAATCCAGCATACAATTTTCAACAAACTGCAGGCAAATTAATTGTATACTTTCACCCTCTATGCTCCACTCACACAAGAAAAGAATGACATTTTGCCACACATTGAGTAACCCATACACGTTTGAAAGGAATCTAATCAATAGCATTCATTTAATTTGAGATTAGATTAAGTATGGACAAAGGGATCAGAGAAGCTTGTAACACCTGGAGTATTTATCCCAATTTTGAATCCACTTGTGCCAGCTGGTTGTCAACAAGGCAGAGAAGTGGAAAAAAAGAAAGGTGACCACGTTCACAACTATGCCAACAAAAAAGTAAAGAAATCTCTACATAAGAACTTCAGAAACTGAAAAACATTCATCTTTCTCCACTCCATCATAATGGAGGTTACTGCAAAATTTAACACATGTAGATAAGACCAAGAGCAGATTTTTTCCCTCGTTTTACTCCTTTACAAATGAAATAATAACAGATCATCTTACTTGCTAAGGTTTTTTTAAGCAGGTACATTCTGTGAACCAAATTTCACAGCATTAACCATACAGCACCTTTACTTGTGTTGCTGCACACAGCATTAGTCCACGACATTTGGTATAGACAATTTTCTTTCCCTTTCCTGGCCACAACTTTGATACAGTGACTCATTACTGCTGTCAGATCATAAACACTGGGGAAATAGCTCCAGAAATAATCCAGCGAGCACTCCCCATTGGCTTTAGTGCACCATTGCACTGGTTAAAGGATTTTAGTTTTCCATAAGGAAAAGTCACCTGCAAGGATTACCTGTATCACTCCACCCTCTTTGTTAAATGCTGTTCCCACTGCCTATGTGCATCCCATCCCTCATGTTACCCATGATTTAAATTCTGTCCTCAGTTTAGTTCACACTCAAGCACTCAAAAACGTTTGGTTTCTGTATTTCTGTTATGAAGAATGATTTACATGCTCTTCTTTTTCACATCCTTGGTATCCATACCTTCAGCAGAGGAGTGATACACAAAAGATGTGCTATGACTGTACAAGGGGTCAGAAAAAGAAAAAACATATCTTTTTCCACCTGAATTCCCTGGACCTTGTAGCTCCCCAGGGGAGAAGATGATGAGCTCTTCTCTAGTGGAACAGCACTGACTGAGAATGTATTGGTCTTTGTTGCCAGCCTCTGCCATGGTGTTTGTGCATAACTCACTTCATCCATCAAAACACCACTTTACTGGTACAGGGGCTTTAGTCTGCCTGGGGAACCCTGTAAGGAATAGCAATCAACTCTTCTTTACTTTTTGGTAAATTTTCTTTGTGCAGGTTTGAGCTGCCACGCCCGGTGAGGTGCTGGGATGGAGGAGCACTGGTGTGCATCCCCCCAGCACCAGTGATCCCTCCCAGCCATCGCTGCCAGACACAGAGCAAGGAACAGCCCTCCTGACCCCTGGGACAGCAACCAGATAAAAGGAACTGCAGCACAAACAAGAGCACAGGAGAGTGGTCAAATTCCAGAAATGCTGGAAACGGATTTGATGGCTAAGCCAAACCAAAGCTCTCTCTTATGCCAGGCCAGGTTTAAAAGAAAGACCCTGCCTACGTACTTGGGTTATGATCTCACCTTCATCCCTCTACAATCTCACCTTCATCCCTCTACAGAGACAGCCTAGCAAAGCTTTCTGTTCTGCAGCTATTCTGAAGAATGTCTTGTAGATGACTGTCTCTTCATCAGCTTCTCATGTTGAGCAACCAAAGGAGATACTGTGATTCTTATCACATTTCACATATAACTTCACATAGTCTTAGAGAAGATAAACAGACAAGCTGCATGTTCTGTAACATTTGCTTTAGAGGTTTCAGTGGTGAAATGTTTGAAGCTGGTTCAAAACTAGACTGATGCATTGTCTGAACATTTTCCCAAAATAACCAAGATGCTCAAAGATCATTGCTTTTACTGTAGATGCAAGGCCACGTACCTCTGCCAAGGGGCTCTGCCCTGGCCACAGCATCTGGAATTTTGTCACCACAACCCTTCTCTTCAAGCCACCAAAGACTCTTTAAATGTTAACACATACTTATTCCTTCGTGGGGTGCATTATTCAGAACGCAGCCTCTCAGCTTTCCAACATACAAAATCCACAGTCAACTGCAAAGCTCCAAAAGGCATTTCCAGTCTGGCTGCAGGGTTGGCTGATGTGTAATACTTAGGAAACTGCTACAGAAAATAAGATATTTGCAAAACACATGGAGCTCATGTTACCAGCCTCATTTATGTCACTAAACCACCTAAAGCGATGACATACCAATATTGCAACGTGTCTCTGTCAGTGATTACACAGATCAGAAGGTCAAATGATTTC
Source organism: Orthonyx spaldingii (assembly GCA_013397795.1). Taxonomy (NCBI): domain Eukaryota; kingdom Metazoa; phylum Chordata; class Aves; order Passeriformes; family Orthonychidae; genus Orthonyx; species Orthonyx spaldingii. Next base: position 98,076 of record VZTJ01002941.1, on the reverse strand, counting down.
CCAAATCCACTACTATCCAGTTTGTGCATACAAACAAGCTCAGCCGAAACCACGCTCTGACAAACAAAGTGAAACAAACCATTTACAGGAGCAAAATAATACAGTGAAGTTGTTCACTTCATCACTGATCTGTGCTTAACACCACTGTTCCACTGCAGGGTTATTTTCAGACACGTGACAAATAACAATCAAGACTACTTTTCCTTGTATAGATTCTTCCACGAAAAACCATTGTCGGTTCTTCATCCAAAAATGCTTTACATTCTGACAGCAACACTAAAGAAAGGTTCTTGAAAACCTTTAATAAACTTGTGAATTAATTTTTCTGGGGAACCCGGAGCACTTGGTTCCTGGTCCACCCTATTTTTAAGACCACCCTTCTCTAGGGTGTTCAGTACCCCCCCAAAGATCCCTGCTGTCACCAGTGCCTGTGAGTGGTTCGCTTTAAAGTTTTCTGTGCATGATTTTTCCATTTGCAAACATTGAGTAATGTAGAAGGACACAGACTGAGTGCCACGGATTGGATCTCCGGGTGTCCTGATGCTCGCGGTACCTTCTGGGTGCCCATCCCTCAGGCAGCTGCTGCCTTCTCACCCGCATTTCAGGATTGCCCATAACTACTGAGTTCATTATTAAGATCACTGAAAACAGCATCATCCCATGCTCCCTATGCTGTGTCTGTCCAGGCAGAACTTGACTGAGCTACGAGGGTACCTCCCTCTAGAAAGGGATGACTCTGTTCCACGCTGTTCGCTGGAGCCAGCTACTGCCCTGTATTTCTATCTCTGTTCATATTTGAAGCACTAAAAAGTACCATGTTTCACTTTTTTCACATTTGAAACGTCTTTCTATTATTGTTTAGGCTTTTGGAGAGGTTAGGGGGGAAATTGGGGACTGTCCACAAGTGAAAGTAATACCTTGTAGTTTCATTATTTACTCATCTGACAACCGCATGGAGTCAGCGAGGCTTTGGCTCCTAACACAACCCCTAAAAAACCACACTTTACAGGCATTTTTTATTTTGTTTTTTTGAATGCAGATTTAGTTAAAACTCTTTAAATCAAAGTGGTGGTGAACTATGTATGTTTAATTTTCAGTCTTCTTCTCAGCTCTGCAAATAAGAATATTCATGTCAGCACCGCTCTCCGAGGGTGATACAGGTATACTCCAGGCTTTCCAAATCCCTGCCTTCTTCCCCTCCTTTTCTTTTTCTTTGTTTGACCACAACAAAAAGTTTCTGGCCTGAAGGACTGTACAGGGCTCCACATTAATAAATACACCAGCAGGAGTGTTTGCAAAGACTCTCCAAATCATACAAAAACTGTGAAGGAGAAATACAACTCGGTGCACTGTTCCCACTCTCTGCTTCTAGGCAATTTAAAGTACATTTTATTTATGTAAAGCACACCTATTTAAGGAAAAAAAAAAAAAAAAATCAATTCTCATGACCTTTCCTCCATTTTCACTCATTTTCTACTCAGGTGAGCACCTACAGATCATGGGCATCAGCAGGAATTCTGCCTCATGAATGAGCAAAAAAAGGACTTAAAATAAACACACAGGGTTTGATTCTGTATACATGAATCATCATGATGAAAACCTAGCTTGTTTCAAGCAAAAACTTCCTCCACAAGCACTTATTTTGCCACACTGAACATATGTAATAAACTTCTTAGATTTGTTGGTCCCCATTAAGTGTGAAATTTAATATTTCCATACAGTAACAAGTGTATATAATTAAATATATAAAATATCCAGTACAGCCAACTTAAGCATTACAAACCACACCAACTTGTGCACTGCCCTTCGCTGTTACTGTTCCAACCACGGCATTTCAGTGAAAATTTAATTTCCTTTTAGAAAAAGCCAAAAAAAAAAAAAAAAAAAGGAGGCATGTGTTAAAAACATTATTTTTAAACTCCTCAATTAGACTTTGAGTCTCCACTGTAGGCGGGTGAGCAGCACGAGGGACGTCGGGGTGAGAGGGGGGTAACACCCAGCTCCTGCTGCAGCTCCTGTTTGGCTCCCCAGCCCAGCAGCTCTTGTGTTCCCACTGCAATCACTGCAGCTCACCACTGAACACAACTGACTTCTTTTTTTATTGTTTTGCAGGAACCCTTGAATTAGCAGAATGCAAATGTTACACAGGCTCTGAAGTCGGCTAATTTGAAAACAATATTTCTCATTTCCCCAATTTTCTTCTTTCGCTCATTTGGTCGGGGTTTTTTGCAAATGAAAATGTTCACGGGGAAAATATCTTAAATTTCTTTTCTGCTTTTTATTATGAAAAATCTCACTCTTCCGAAACTAGAGTAGTTAAGTGTCTCTAAATAGTACCAAAATACGTTTCTTATGCTCTCATTAATATAATTTAATAAATTATGCAAGTACCGTCTTAGGCACAAGCCTCATTGAGAACCATAAGTCTGATCCAAACACGTAAGTCAAAAGAAAACTTTTTCTAGGAAGTTTAGCGGTTTCTAGGTCAGGTATTTTGCATGTCAAGCACCAAAGCTGACAAATTTCCGACTCTTTTACTAGGAAATTATCATGGAGAGACGTTGCTGTCTATATTAAACAACTGAAATAGCTGAATGTTTTTTCCTGAAATAACTAGAAAAAACATAAGGTATTTTGCAGCAGATCAAGTTTGGAAAATACCAATCTAAGCCATGAATACCCAGCACAAATATAACCGTGCAAATAAACCAGTTATAACAGAACCAGCAGCAATCGCTGTGGCCATGCTGAACAAAAAGTAACCTCATCCAGCTCCTCACCTTTGGGGGGTAAACAAAATTTCTGAAAATGCTTCAGCCCTAAGATTTCTAAGGTGACAGCAGTTTCGCTCACCTTAAATCCAAATTTAAAGACATTTTGTGTTGTTACAGGCACCCTAAGGATGATTTTGCATGGTAGCGAGATGAAAGCATATGCACATATTCTCTTAAGCACAAATGGAACACGAAACATGGCAGAGTAAAGGTTAAGTAGCATTTGACTGATTTTTACCTCATGGGAACTATAATTTACACGCCGTATTCATCCAAGGTAAGAGGGTTCAAATGGCACAAATTAAAAGCCTGCAGTTTCCTACTTCTGTTTTTAACATATCATATTGATACATGGCCAGTTTTTAAAGTGATAAAAGGTTTCTATCAAAATATCAAACAGCAAGAAGATGCACTATTTCTACACTGTCAGCATTGCTGTGTTTTACTGCATCCTTCCTCACTCCTTGCAGCCACTGTCGATGATTATAAAATAGTAACAGTACTGCTGCAGTCCAAAAGGACAAATTAATCTTCCAGACACCCAGCTCTTACAATCAAATCCTGGACAGGAATTTCCAGGAACAGAAATAATTAAATTAATGTGGGTTAAAAAAAAAAAATTAAAAAAAAAAAAATTAAAAAAAAAAAAATTAAAAAAAAAAAAATTAAAAAAAAAAAAAAGGCAACAAACAAAAAAGGCAGCACAGAGCACCGACAGTCTGTGAGGAGATGCCAGTGTGGAGTGATGCCATGATGCCAACACCTGTGGCTGCCCCAGGGGCAGGTCAAACACCACCCTCAGAGCCTGGCTCAGAACTGAGGTCTTTCTGCTGCTCTTGATGATGCTGCCATTGAAGGATTGCCCTGGCAATCCACCTGAGTGACGCATCTCCCAGTGCTCGTGTCCTGCCACGGGGATGCTCCAGCAAGTGCTTGGAAATGGGTCCTAGGGTCACCTCTGGTGCTAAGGATGGCTCAGAACACCAAAGGCCCTCTTGTAGCAAGACTGCCCAGCAGTGCTGGGCCTGAGGGGACAGGGAATAAAGAAGGGAAGCAGGAGACCTGAGAACTGGGGAACTGCATGGAGTCTTCTTTTTGCTGTGAGTTGCACAATTCAGTTCGCCCCAGCACACGATGCCCTGTCCCTGCACACCCACAGCCTTTCCCAGCTCACTCCCTTGGCCAGCTCCAGCCCTGAGCAGCAAAGCATCAGCTCTCCAGAAACCACAGGCTGCTCCCAGCCACACTCCTGCTGCAAAGAGAATCACAGCTTCTAGAAATGTCATAGGCTGTCAGGAGTCCACAGTTAATTAGAACAACTCCAGAGAACCCCATCTCCATGAAAGACCTTTCTGGAGGAAAGATAGGATGCTCTTGAAAACATTCCCCAGCAGCTCTTAAGAACCCAGCAAGCATTTACTTGGAAAACCCCACAAGCCTTTTATATATCTTATTTTTTCACAAGTAGTTATCAATGGACTTAGGGCATCACAAAACCAGCTACAGATACTATTGCCAAAAAGCATGAATGATTTTTGTCAGCAAGGCAGAGAGATGCTCAGCAGAGCTTTGGCAAAACGCCTGCTTCCCATGGCTACTACCCTCAGGACTCTGCGCCCCTCTCCCAACACGCCCATCAATGTGCCTGGAGCGCCTTTGGGATTCCAGGCACTGTGCTACCGCAGATCCTGACTCCGGCCACCTTTCCTTGACAACCAGAGCAGAGACCTGCAAAAATTGGGAAATACAGCTTTTTCTGGGTCAGTAAGTCAGTGTTTTTCCCGTGTCTGATTGGCTGGGGCAATTCCACTTCAGCGTTAGTGTTGACAGAAAATATGTGCTGAGAATTTTAGAGTTCAGGATGTTCTTTAGTCATTTTGGTGATTTGATGTGGCACAGGAAATATTAGTGCATATTCTGTATTTTCAGTCACACTCACTTCACCATTCTTATAAAAAAAAAAAAAGACAACAGAGTCAGATCACTGAGACTGAAATTATGAGCAATCTGACAAAAGTCAGAGATGGGGGAGGAAGGTGATAAAGACTCAGCCAAATGTTAAACTACTAGTTCAGTCTGATATTTTAATTTCTATTCAGCTTTTATTAAACCTGCCTCCAAATTAGGCGGTTGATGAAGAACAAGCCTTGCAGTGATGCTGCCTGTGCTCACTAGCTCCTCGCCCCACGCTGTGGGTCCTGACTAATCTCAGTACTACTGGTCTTAGAGACTTTCAATACCTTGGCCATGAATTTAATATAAAACCACATAAAGATACCTTTCACCAGATAGGACAAATCAAGATTTCACTGCTCCTTTCAACAGGACTGTGAGTTTTGGACTTGATCAAAGTGTACTTGTGACTAATTATGTACTGAGATCACTGTATCAGCTGCACTGGGCAGTGTTCCCCTCCCCTACTAATCAACACATCTCTGGCATTCTCATCCTGATACAGAATAAAGCTGCTCTTCCTCTGGCAAAAGCCCCAAAGTACAGCTGTTGTCACTAGTATACAATTTACACTCCTCTGAACCACCAGAAGGGAATGGAACAAATCCCAGATGCAGGATCTTCCCCAGCTGATTTATGCAATACAAATTACTGAAGATGGGCTTCACTTTTCTTTCTGTTGAACTGGCAGAGTGCTCCACATCCTTAATATTAATTAAGTGCCTATTTTTGTTACAGCAGGCAAGGCTCCTGATAAAGAAGTTCATCAGAGTCACCCAAAAATATCACAAAGTTTAGTGCATGTCTTCTTTCATGTAATCGAATTACAGGGCAATTCAGGCTAGAAGGGACTTGAAAGCTCATCCAGTACCTACCCCTGCCATGGTCAGGGACACCTTCCACTGTCCCAGGTTGCTCCAAGCCCCGTCTAACCTGGCCTTGGACACTTCCAGGGATCCAGGGGCAGCCACAGCTTCTCTGGGCACCCTGTGCCAGAGCTTCACCACCCTCCCAGTGTTCAATTTCTTCCTGACATCAAATCTAATTCTCTCCTTGTTTAGTTTAAAACCACTGTCCCTTGTCCTATCACTATCTGCCTGTGTAAATAGCTGCTCTCCCTCTTTTCTATAAGCACCCTTTCAGTATTGAAAGGCCCAATGAGGTCTTATCAGACCCTTCTCTTCTTCACACAGTACTTTCTTGTAAAATCAACTAAAATCCAGTACAGGACAGAACTGCACTGCAGGTTTCTCCCAGAAAATTGTGTTTAAAGAGCACTGAGTTTAAAAAGCGAGATTTCTAATCATGGCCATAAGTAAGTGGAAACCCCAAAATCACGATTTATTTCACAAACCCCTGGCATCTGCTGGTAGCCTGTGGAGCACCAGCTCCAGCTGAGTGCTCCTGGGTGTGCTGCCACCTTACCATCCCCAGCATATCCCCATCCCCAGATTTTTCTTTCTTTAATTCTGAAACTGTGAAACCCAGATGCCAAACTTACAGTCCTCCTGAGGGAGGCTGGCTGGACTCTGCTTCCTCCTGCACTGCTCTTCTACCCCTGGGTTTTGTGGGCTCTGCCCCAGGGACGAAGCACTGCTCTTTGCAGGATGCCCAGCTCTAGCTGGCTAACAGAAATAATAGAGAATAATTGGAACAGAAACCCTGGGCACCCACGTATCAAGTCAAGACAGTGCATTTGAATTTTTTCCCCCTCGGTTTCTGCATTGCTGTAGGTTAGCCTAATTGATTTGTGTTCTCACCAAATTAAAGACACAGCACGCAGACAGCATGCCAGTGAAAAAATATGGCAACAGCAAAAGTTTACAAATTTAATTTGCAATTGTTTTAGCAAAACAGCTCAGTCCACTCCTTCAGTTTTGGAAAGTAATCAGCTCGTGCTAGAGGAAGTTACCAGCTCCCAGGCAGGAGCACTATAACGCAGATATATTTCATCAGCGATTAAGACCAGTTTTTCAGTTAAGAAGTGGATTTTGCAAGTGAGGTAACACTGCAAGTTCCAGTTCTGTGGGCTCAGGATCCCAGAGAGGGGCAATACTTGGAGAGTAATGCCAGGGAAAAGATCTTGTGCCAAATTTCCTTTTAAAAGCAATGCTGGTGTAACTCCCAGAGAAGCCCCAAATTGTCACTTCAGTGCTAAAAGCGATCCCCAAAGCAGCTCTTTTTCCCAGGCTGCCATCAGAAGGCAAAACCAGAGTTTCCAGTGCCTCCAATGAAAGGGTTAAGCCAAGATTTCAGTCCCCTGGTTCAAACCGCCCAGCGATCACTCCCTGCCCAAATTACAGCAGCACATACATCCAACAGATGCCGTTCAGACAGGGGCTTTCCTTGCCCTGAGGTACAGTTCAGTTTGTCCATTCTACTGTGCAATTACAGAATCAATAAAACATCCCTTTGAAACTCCCTGGACTAGTGCCGACACGCAGACAGTAGTCAAGCTGACATTTTTTGCTGTTTCCGTTATTACCACCGTCAAGCCTTCTGAGAAGCAACACATCAAAACCCGGGCGCCGCAAAGCAAAGGAGGAAAAGCAAATGTAGAGCGGAGGTTTTGTTCCTCGTATCGGCACCGCATCGCTCCCCAGGCGATCACACAGTGCCGGGCATACCTGCAAACAAAACCTGCTCAAAGCCATCACAACAGGCAATGGGAAACGGAGCGCTTCCGAAAAGCACGTGTGCCCCACCCTCCTCCTCTTCCAACACACCAATATCCCTTTTTTGCCATTTTCCTGGGGAGAGGAGAGACTTGCTGGTGGTAGATCACCTGGCCTAAATGGGGCAGCTCTGATTTGGGGATGAACTTATTGGAAAAGCAAATACCAAGCGTCCTGTTGCTTGTGTGTGCTCATGAATGCGGCGCGAGATGTGGACTGTATGTGGAAGTTGGGAGGTGGGGTTGAAATCTCGCCATCCATCTGTTTCTGAGCAGTGCCTGAAACACTGAAATAGAAATGGGAAGCTGCAGAGTACCAGGAGTGGAACCTGGGAAGAAAAAATTCAGGAGCAGGACAACAAAGGGGAAGATATTGAATTAGCATGCTCAGAATGATTCAAAGGACAATTGGATAACCAAGGACAGGCCCAGCAGAGCTGTATTCACAGTCTATGAAAATGCAACCTTTTCTCCTATAGGAATTAGCAAAATCTGCCCAAATAGAATGAAAATGTAAAGCTGAAGGTCTTAGAAGTACTTAAAATTACCATCTTCAGATGTTTATTTTCATGCTCACTACATAAATCACAAATGATTTCATAATTCGTTTTGAGCTTTAAAGCCTGGTGTGTATGGTCAGTCTCCCATATATCTACATTTCCAGGGAAAAAAATATCTAGAATTCCTCCAAAGTACTACTTCTGTACTTGATAAACCATAGAACTTGTTACTGTGGCCAGAGCATTCCCTCAGTTTTTCCTCCTCACCAGGCAGGGCATTGGAAGCTGAGACTCTCCCAAACAGACCTGCCATGATGACCACAGGTAAGGAAAGCCCACCCTAGGGATAAGGAGCCTTTCCAATTTCCCAGCAGATTCCTGAATCTTCCTTAAACACAGGCATTACAAACCATACAAACTTCACCTCCAGAAACAACCCATTTGCAAGAGTTTGTCAGTTGAAAAACGGCAGCACAGGTTAGTTACAGGGATGCTCTGCACCAAGTCTCAGCAATGTATGACTCTTAAAAAACTTCAGCATTTGCAAAGTTTCTTAAAACTGCTTTAACCCTTGTTTGAATCAATCCTTGCTTCCTCAAAGGTTATGTGCAGATCCAACTGCTTGCAGATAGTAATAAAATCACTCATAATGCAGTTTTAATTCTGATGGCTCTTCACACACTGGTGGCCCCAGGCCTCCAGACAGAAGGAATATGCTTGCAAGGCAGCGGTGGGGCTAAGGAGCTCTGCACCCACTTCCCAGCCCTGAAAAAGGCAGGTTAAATAACCTCCCAGTGCCCTACAAAGCACCTGAATAAAAACCACAATCCAACTCTCCCAAGTTCAAAGGTTAATTTATAAGATTATATTTCCTCCCAGAGGATGCTCACATGTCTTCTATACCGACACAGGCCAAATAATAACTCATTTGGAAAGCAGCTTATTTCGAAGAGGTTTCACATTTAGTGATGAGCACAAGGAGGAAAGAGGGAGGATATGTCACGTTCAGGCTCTGTCTCAAGATATGATATATCTTTTTGCCAAACCAATTCTCTTTGTGGTATAAGATCACGGGTGTGTTAACTGTAAAAACTCCTTTTAAAGAGACTGAAGCTGGAGATAATAAGGTTGTGTCATCTGTACAAATATTCTGTACTGGAATGAGCATGCTGGTGCACTAGAGGAAGAGCTGGCTGAACACAAAATAGGCAGAGCAACAGAAACCGAGAAGATCCTCGAGCCTGGCTTGTTAGAAGTGACCTAAAATGGCCCATTTTGACTCACTCCTCTCTACCTCCTCCATCAGAGGATTCAAAGGGAAACTGCAATTCAACCTTCATGGCTGTAACACGACTGCAACAAAACTATTTTTTGTCATGAAAGAAAAAACAAGTTGCGGGTGCCTGAATGCTGATAGATCACTTTTGCTTTAAGAGAATATCATGTCAATCAAAACTAAATTCCTTATGCTCATCACAGGAGCTTGCAACCAAGCAATACAAAAATCTCATTCGAGTTCAACCAGTAATGTGTTCAAAGGCTTCCCAATCTGCTCTGTCTCTGGCATCAGCAGCAGACAGAGAAGAGGCAGAAGAGATTGGGAAAAAAAAAAAAATATATATAATAATAAAAAAAATCGCTTGCTGTGCAAAGTAGAAAGGCCTCTAAACCAAAATAAAAATAAGCATTAAAATGTGTGTGTTGGACTAAAAGGATATACAGCAGGTTGAAATGTGCTATATCTTCCTCACTGGTGAGGAAAGACCTCTATAACTCACCATGAGCTTTGATCACTCGTGAGCTATCAGCTATTTCTTTGCTGCTTGAGTAAATATAAGTCATTCACAGCTGAAACATAATTTCTCTCTCTTTCCCCTGCCACTATATGTTGTGTGCGAATATGTCTTGTATATAGGCACACTAACACAGCGTGCTGTTCAAATACACATCAGAGTTCACCAGATGGTGGGGATTGCCAGACACTCGTCGTTGCCATGAGCTCGGAGCCATGGTGTAACTCATGAATGATGTGTCTGAGCTGTAAGTGGGTTTTGCATAGTTACATTCCCCTCACCGACACAAAACTCGACATAAAACTCTGTTTTCTGATTACGTCCAACCTGCAACAGTTTGGAATTGTGAGAAGGCATAAGGGAGTGTTTGGTATCATGGTTTTTTTTTTTCCCCTCCTCCCAGAGACAAGGCTCTGAAGGAGCTATTTTCATCTGGGGGTTATGATTCACACCCGTACATGCAAAATTACACAGTTTAATAAAGCTGTGGCCACAGTCAGTGCCCATGTTTGGGCACAATCTAAAAAACCCAACCTCAGAAAAACACAAGTGTTTTACCAAAAATAAGCAAGGTTTTAAGAGGCAATCATCTTAATTATGCATAGGAAAAATATATGAGATTGGAGTTTAAGTTTTGTGTACGGGCCTCAGCATGTACTTGGGCATTAAGATACTTGGGCAATAAATTATGTGAGCATAGTCTGGTAAGGATGTGAATGTTGGGTGAATTGGCAATTTCCTAGTCTTTAATTAATGATGGTGTTGAGAAGGAATGTGGCCTTCCTTCTAAATTAACAATGCTTTTTAATCAGCGAGTGAATCTGCCTGTTTGAAGCAGAAGGTAGCTCTAGGCTTGCAAAGAAAGGAACAGAGGCTCCACAAAAAAAAAAAGCTGCAAACCTGGCAACGCACTCAGGGTCCTCCCAGACCCTCTTCACTGCCTCCAACAGAGCCTGTACCTTATCCAAGGTCTCTAACAGCTAGTGGTGAAATAAAAACCAAGGGAAAAGGAGAAAGCTAAGAGCTAGGACAAATTTCCAAATGATTTGGAAGGGTGGGAGATGGACAACTTGTGACCGCTGAGCACAGCCAAGGAGAAACTCCGACCCAACAGCAGGCAGATGCCAGGTCATATCTAACTCCAAGGTGAAGGGACTGTATCCTTTAGACATTTCCACCTTCAACACAACCACTGCACACAGAGAGGTCGTGGATCTCCATCCAACATGAGGACACAGCATTGAACTCTCTGGTAACCCAGTAAAGCATTGTGGAAAACAGTCCTTTTACTATTGCTCTCCTAATTTATTCCTACAAAACACATTCTGCCCATCTAGTTACTGAATATAATTCACCTTTCTTATTTTTAGCCCCTCACAGACTGAAATCTGTTGAAAAAAAATTGGTTTCTGTGCCATCAATGCTCAGGAGAGACAATTAATTTTAAAGATCAGGGATGTATTCTTACCTTTGGATTAACTTTTAGAATGGCCTAATGGTTTAAAACATTAAGAAAAAAAAGTAAGGAAAAAAAGATTGTTACAAGCAGCATTTGTTATTCTAAGGTTTTAGTAAGGATTGGATGCCTCCAAGGGTTGGGGCTTCAGATCCACTTAAGCACACAAGTTCACTATCCAAAATTTCTTTGAACTAATACAATCCCTGAAGGTTATCAGATTGGGCTGAATATGGACTATGGTTTTCAACTCCTCCCCTTTTATCTGTAAATACCATGAGAGGAGCTCTCTAGCACCCGAAGTCAAATAGTTTCCTGTCTTGGCTGGGAACCACTTCAGCAAACACTCGAGGCCATGAAAAGCAGTTGGATGCGGGCTCTGGGCAGGAGGAGGCTCTGTCAGTCACTGCCGGCTCACCCCGGCCCTGTTTCCAGGAGCGTGTTTCGGCATGATGTGGCTGGGTTATGTACAAACCCTGCACATTTCTGACTCCCAGACAACTTTCTGAGGCCACAGGGAACACTGTCTCCCTTCCTCCCAAGGCAGCATCTTCCCCTGTTGGTGCCATGGGGCAGATATGCCCATAGAACTGCATCCCCTTAAATTCAACGTGCTGGGCCAACCCCCCAGAGACAAACATTTCCCCTCCTGTCCTTGCCAAACCATCCTCTCTTCCCCAGGAGTATCAGTGAGCACTGAAGAACCTGAGCCCTCTGGATATTCAGTCCCCTTTGTCCAACAACAGATGTCTCACCCCCAGCCAGAGCCTATTCAGATGGAGGAAGAAAACAGGGAATCAAAAAGTCCTCTGTCTGGCACAAACGTTCCTGCTGGGAGCTGAGCACACACTGAATAGCCTGTTCATGGTGTCTGTGCTAAAAGTAAGGACCTGGCTTTATTTCTTTGTTGATGTTGATATAACTTAAGAAGCTGAAATAGTGGAAACTGGGAAATCTTGGGAATAGAAGGCCCGCACAGGGGGCAGAGGCATCCCACACACCCTGCGCCATCCTTACTGTTATTTCCCACTCAAGGAGCAGAGCGGCACTTTATTCTTTCAAATGGACAGAATATATGGTGGTGGGGAAGCACAAGTGTACAAAGCAATAATGAAAAAAACTATTCTGTGCTCCTGACTGGAGAGACTGGCAGTCTGAAAGGTACACACGTGTGACAGTAAAATAAAAATGCATGTAAGTTCTGTATGGATGGGAAGTCCAAGTTTAATTCAGGCTAGTTACTACCAAGGTCAAGGCTATGACACCTCCCAAAAAATCAGACCCAATTCAATTAAAATGTCTTTTTGCTCTTTTTTCTTTTTCTTTTTTTTTTTTTTTTGGAGGTGAATATTCTTGATTTTTTAAGCTACTTTTTAAACATCTGTTCCGTGGCTACTGAATGCTCCAAGGCCCTGTATCTCACAGCTTCACAGCCCGCTGAGAACAGGCAGCTCTTTCTTGCTAAGAAATTACTTACAATTTCTACACAATACCAAACAACAGCCATCCTATCACCTTTAAAAAGAGACGATGTTTTCTTCTTTCTGGAGCATCTTAGCCCTCTTCGTTCAGCTAGACCAGCTATGAGCAGGATCTTCCACAGTGACATTTTCAGAGCTACATAAGATGTTTTGATTGCCCAAATTCAAACAGCTCTTAAAAAAAAATTCTCTTTGGCAATTTTGCAAATCTCATCCTAAACCTTAACATATTTCTGCAGCATGAGGCCCTCGTTAGCCTCCGAAACCGATGGTTTCCGAAAGCTGTGGATGCGTGGGAGTCCCTGATGCCCCGTGTCAAGTCAGCCATCACCCGCAGCAAGAGCCATTTCACAGGACTGCCAGGCTGCATCCCGCACCAAGAACAGCACCACTTGTCTGCAGGTCCAACTCCACAAGGGGAGCCCAACCCCAAAAGGAGGCACAGATCGCACCCCCGAGGCACAAAAGCTGGGAGAGGCTGAGAAAAGCCAGTGCAGAGCTGGGGAAGGAGGCAGGCTCGGCAGCACGCGGAGGGTGGCTGGCTCCGGCTCAGCTCCCTGGCACAATGGACCTTTGGGGAGCTGGATTCCCGGCTCCGAGCCCTAACAACTTCATTACTTAATTAAATGGTACTCGCAGGGCAATCCGTGCGGGAGTGCAGGCAGGCAGAGCCCCGCTCCTCTCCAGCACGCTCCACAATGCTGCACATGTCCTGGCCATAAAGTTATCCAGGCAGTTGCTTCCTTTCCTGAATGCTGACTACAACCATGGCCTCTGGATGCAAATTACTGGCTTTTATAGGTTCCTAAAAACATTTCACTGTGTCTGCTGAACAATGTGGGAGTTGCAGAAAGGGTCCGATGATGGCAATGGTGTAATTAAAAGCTGTGAGTGGAAAAAAAAAGCCATCAGATTCCTTCTTCCAGACAGAAAAACTGGTAAAAATGTACTTCTTAGAAATAGTTTAAAAGAAAATGTCCAGTAAATAAATAAAAAAAACCCCGTATTCACTCCTCCCTGTAATCCCTTAAGTTTCCAATAGCTTCCCCGCTCAGTGCCCGTGAAGGAAACCGTATATGCTAGCACACGTCCCTAAGCCCTGTGCTCTATCTCGGAAAGAAACGAGATAGAGAAACTCTTCCTATCTAATCACCAGCCCTGTCTGGTACTAACAGAAGTTACTATCTCTGCCTGCCTGTCAGGAGCTGCACAAAACCCATCGGTGCTGGGGTTGATATGGGAGCGAGAAGTGCGCAGGCTGTGAAACCGTCCAGCAGCTTCAGGATAGGCACCCAACCACACCAACATCCCTGGGGAACAGCCTGATCCCAGTGAGCCAGGCCTCTTCTCCTGTGCTGGGATGGCAGCAGGACTTCAGATAAACCCTGCCCTTGGAGCCCTTGGACCAGCACGGTGCTTGTTATTTACCGACGAGGAATTCGCCTCCCAAAATAACACTGTTATTTCATCTGCTGCAGGGTTAAAGTCTTGATCTACTGTGAGGGTGGTGAGGGCCTGGCACAGGTTGCCCAGAGCAGCTGTGGATGGCAATCCCTGAAAGTGTCCAAGACCAAGGTGGATGGGACTTTGAGCAACCCGGTCTAGTGGAAGGTGACCCAGCAGGGGAGCTAGAACTAGATGGTCTTTAAGGTTCCTTCCAACCCAAACCATTCAGTGAGTCCATGATTAAAGCAGAAAAAGAATGAGGGGAACCCCTCATCCAAATACTAAACTATCCCAAACCTTCTGCACGCTGAATTCTACATTAACATTTATTTGATGTATTAAACCGTATAGAGGGGGATGACTTCTGCTATCTCCTCCCTCTCCAAAAAAATAAATTTACAGCCACATCAGCTGGCAGTGCTGCTGACATCAAAGTGGGTGGCCTGCATTAGCCATCACTGGCAGCACAGGAACCCATCCAGCCCATTCCCAGTTTAAATGTGTAGGGCCAACACTGGGTTTTGAGCACATCTGGGCAGGAGTTGGTCCCAAGCAGCCTCTGTGCCTAATACAGGAACTTCCTCCGACGGCACATTACCGCACGCTCCAAGTACAGGCATGCTGCACGCTGTTTCTCCAAGCATTAGCTGCGGCCTCAAACAATCAAGAAGCTTTTTTTTTTTTTTAAAACCCCCCCCCCCCCCTTTTTTTTTTGGAGAAATGATCAAACCGGGGGTGGGGACAGAACATCCTGCGTGAAACCGCATCCTGAACAAGCATCACCACGATTCACTGTAAATAAATACTCTCTCCTTGCAGCACTTCCGTCAACTGTCACTGCCTTGGCTCCAATCACCTTTCAAGTCCAAACAGGAAAGCAGAGAAAAGCGAGTGAGATGGCAGATATGAGGTTTAATTTGCTTTTCACTGCAGTTTTCATTGGTGGTGCGCTTCCAATTCGTCGGCATTGCCAGCTGCCTGGAATCACTCCTGGACCCAGTTTTTTCCTGTTAACCTTCATAATTGTATTATTATGGGCAAGCCCACAAACCATGCTACAAAAAGCTGTAAAAAGTGCAGCTTCCACCCTTTATTAGATAAGCAGCCAGATCCAAACCCAGCTGCTACAGACAGAGAGGCAACGCAGATTTACTGAAGATGTTTCTTCACCTATGTTTTACATAATGCAAGATGTGCCTGGTACAAAAAAAAATAAAGCTGACAGGGGGGTGCAAAGGGATTACAGGAGGAAATAAGTTTGACCTCAATTTTCTTGAAAACTTATGAAAACATATATATAAATTTGGGAGGATCACAGATGTGAGGGGATAGCAGTGCCGGGCAGGAGAGGAACGCAGGAGCTCCCTCACTCTGTGCACGTGAGCTGGGTGAGGGGTGGGACCGCTGTGCACCCCACGGGGTTTTTTATGAGCTCATGATGAGGAAGAAGAAGAAGAAGAGGAGCTGCCTCTCGTGCGCACCCCCTCGTGGGCACAGCAACAGGCACCAAGGATAGAGGGATGGAGAGACTGCACAGATGTGCTTGTCCAGGGAATGAAAAGTGGAGGAAAACCCTCCTGAACCTCCATCACACCAAAGCAGAGCAGCCCCCTCGCCTTCAGGAGCGGAGCAAAGCCCTTTTGGCAGCCACATCCCTCCTGGGTGTGCCAGGATGGACGGGATCCCCTCCCCGCTGCACACACACACAAGCAGCAATTTAATTAATAAAAGTAAAACTGAAGTATTACATGTAGCAGCAAAGCATTATTAAAAGCCATAATGTCTCAAAGGTTCCTATGAAGTCATGTTCTTACAATTCACTCCAAAGAATTTAAAGACAAAATTACATGCCTGGTAATACTCCGGGGAGCATGCTTTTCTATGTGGCCCATTGTTTGTGTATGATGCATGGCTTTGAGAAAGTGGCATTGTTAAAGGGATCATAAATCACAAAGGGGAAGCTTGAATTTTTTTTTTTTTTAAAGCAATCTTATTCCAGATAGGACTTTCCTCTACTGTGGAGTTTTCAGCTTATTTCAGCACATGAATTGACATCAGACCAACATAGGCTGTGGGGTTCTCAAGCTGCTCAAATGAACATCACCTTCTTCCCTACAGCCCCTCCAGAGAAATAAGCATTTCACAGTCACTATCGCAGGATTTGTATATCTAATTCCAAGGGAACGTTTATTTTTCTAAACATAACTCTTCAAGATAAAATCTTGAATATTAAAGAGCAGCACTAAAACTTCTGCACTGCCTTTCGCAAAGATTTCTTGGTGTGGTTTGCCACCTTATTCTTCTTCAAATGATCTCTGGCTTTAGTGTGGTTATTTATTTTTAGGTGTATTAGTTCTGAATTTGGGGACCGCTTGGCTCGGTGTACTTCAAAAGCAAACAGCAAATGCCAAAATCACTTACTACCCACAGGCACCCACCCCATCCTTCTCAGTGCACATGAATTAGCCAGTAGCCTCCTCCCAGAGCAACCACAATGCAGTTACTGCTCTGATAAGGCTGATGCACTACACCTCTCACTGAAGCTGAAAACGCAGAACAGTCTCCACGACACTGCCCAGCTTCAGTCCAAACTACACCAACCAACCAAAAAACAACCTAGATGAAAACCAACAAAAATTCAAGGGTGTCACCCTAAGTCCATCCCAATACTTAGCAGTAACTCCCTGCTAAGAACAAACCACACAAAGCAATTTGCAAGGGAAGAACCAACACATTCGAGAATGAATCAAAAGGGATCAGCCACGCCAGAAAGCCATGAGTGGCTCCAGAAGCCCAGTCAGGCACCACTGGGGGGTGGTTTTCAGACACACACAAGCATTTACTACAGCACCTGCTTCTTTAAGTGGGTAGCCCACAGTGCAATGCCACCAGGCATCTTCCTCCCCAGGGGCCAGATCCCAAAACACAGATCACATGGGTTCACCCCCTGATGGGGTGAAATTGCTCTCTCACACCATCTCTTATGACCCGCTCCATGTGTCTGTAATTTGTGTTCCATGTATGTATTTCACATGTCTATTCACACACAGAGGAAAACCTCAAGCAGCATTCCTCCCTAATGTGAAAAAATATTAAACTTCTCAAAGCAAATCTGAAATGCTGATTGCTACCTCTATGTATGCACCAGTACTTCCAGAAGTGCAAGATTTCCAGCTACAAATCGTCTCTATAACCCATTGCCCTGGGACTCAGTCCTACATCTCTGCATCCTACTGTCCATATAGCTTCTGTTCTACACACAACGATTCCTCCTATCCCATTTTTAACTATTTTCCTGCATGTTCTCCTGTTGCAACATATACGAAGTACAAAGTATTTGGATTTTACAGTACCAGGTTAATCTAAGTGGCCTTGACTCCTGGCTGGCATAAATCAGCACAGCTACAGCAAGCACACAAGAATTAAGGAACTGCGCCAGTTTATGCCAGCTAAAAATCTGACCCCATTTGTCTGATTTGCCTTGAGATAGTCACTACAGCCAGAACGTAAGAATAAGTTGGCATGGATTAAACATAGGAAAACCTACCGAGGAAACTTGACTGTATTCAAATACACACAACTGGAGTTCACTCATAATTGTGCAGCTTAAGTCACATGACCTAAATACCATTAACTAGTAGGATCAGTCCACTACTAGTTGTCCCTAAACATAAGAGAGAAAAACCCAGCCTTTCTATTTAAGGACCAACTGCTCACAAATTTATGATGGTTGACTCAAGAAACACATGGCACCTTCCTCTGCCAAAACATCTGCCTCCTCCAGGAGAGCTGACTTCATCTAGCACTGGTAGAAGTTCTCTGTCTGCATTATTCTTACAGACCCGAGTATTCAGCTGCCAATACTACATGAAGGAACTATTTATGTTCCATAAAAGGCTTGGACGTAGTCTGGAACACGGGCAGAAATGAGAGCGCTAAATCAAGCTAATTATTTTGAGACCTTCCAACTAGAAACATTATTACAATAAAATCCACGTGTTTCTCTCAACTTGTGCACCTTGCAAGGGATTTCTACTCTGCCTGTTCAAAAAGGCCGTCATATGGAAACAATTAAAGCATGCAAGCTTAAACTGACTTCTACCAATGCAAGGACCCTTGACCCATCTTTATGGGCATTTTAAATAATTTATGTGCAACTTGAATGCAATCTGCTCTACTTGACATCTCTGACCCAGAGCATATCGAGGTTTATGTTGGGTTTCTTTAACACTGAGACCCTGTCAAGGGAAGATGTGATCTATGCTATTGCAACAGGAGCTGCTCTCCACCAGCCACTGAAGCACGGCTCTACTAATCCCCAGTGCTGCCCCTCTGCCAAAATGTTCTGGCCAAAAAAAAAAAATGCTTTTATTTCGCTCTTCTTTAGGGTTTCCTCTCTCTTTTCCCACCTCTCCTGCAGGATGCCCAGGAAAGAACCAGAAAGAGCTGGTGGAAAGGGGAGGGCTTCACCATGGTCTGAACCACAGCTCCCATGGAAGACAGAGCTCTTTGCAAGGGACACAGCCCTGCTCCTCCTAGAAGGGAACACAGGCTTTTGAGGAAAGGAGAAAAGAAGCCTTAATACTTGCTCTTTGCCTGGGAGAACTGATTAGCCAAAAATACTTTCTGGGAGCTCATGCCTGTGCCATGTCCTCTGCGAGGGGCCCGGGAAAAGCCAAGCCCCTGGGGAGAGCTCAGCACGGCTGGGAAGAGAGAGTAAATCCCTCCAGGAGCAAGCAGGGAGGCCAGAAAGCAGTGAGGATGCTGCCTGCAGGGAGAGGGGGACACCATGCACAGGGAAAGGGGCCTGAGCCCCTCTCTTTCCCTAACTGATGGGCCAGAAGGGGACTCAGCCCCATCTCAGCTGCCACAAGCCCCCAGACTCGGATGGATCCTCTGGGAAAGGAGCTGAGGGCTGCAAGGGGTGATCACAGGAATCCTGCTGGTGTGATTTTTGCATTTGAGGCCAAGTGCCTGAGGAAGCACTTTGAAACGTGGAATGGTCTGGTTGGAAGAGACTTTAAAGACCAGCAGGTCCAAACCCCTGCCACAGGCAGTTCACCTTCCACTTTGGACTGCCTGCCTTTATCTTCAGAGGGTTCTCGTTGGTAACCACAAACTAATCCAACCCCAAGCATGAGCCTGATTTCAATCAAAGTGATTTGAATCACTGATTCTAATCATGGTTTATATCAAAAAGCAGGAAACATGGTTTAAATCATTGATTTTCATCTTGTTTTGCATTTGTACTTTTCTATTTATTTTCTTAAAGAAACAAATTCTAATTGGTTAGCAACTTAATAAAATATGAGCTTTTCATTAACTTAATTCTTCTGTCTGCTAAAGATGATAACAGGTTATTTTCACATTCATTTGCATCCCTAAGTTTTAGGCTATGACTATGTTAAAAATTATGACAATTTTTATTAGTTGGCGATTTTAGAATTCGTATCAATCTATATTTGGTTGAAAAATAAAACTGCAACAAAATGAAATAACATTTTTATTTATTAAATGAAGGTTGTTTAAATATGCTGGATACATAATGAGTGTATACATTTATGCATGTAAAACATTTACTGAACACAATCTGCTGTAAGAAAATGGAATATATTACGATCACAGCAGTATTACATCTCAATCTTCCACACCTTTATTTTATTCCTAGACTGGAAAAGGAGAACAAGGTCTCCTTTTCTCAGTTTTTACTGAATCATCAAAGGAATTACTGAAACTAATCATTCAGCCCTATCTCAATGAACACTGAAACCAAACTTCGTCCACAGGTCACCTAAAGCTTATCAATATTCACATATTCTAACACAACTGAAAGAGCCAACTTCAGTTAGGTCTTTGGACTATTTTTAAAAAAATGTAACCAGGAAGGTTTATTTTATTTTGTATTTAATCATTTAAGCACAATAAATTTGTTTCAAATTTCGATTTCATCATCTAACATTTTAACGTATTTTTAAATCTAAACATTACAGAACTTAAATAAAAGTAATACTTTAAAACTGTCTAAAGCTAATTCATTTTGTCCTGCCTATTTAACCTGCAGTTCTAAATAACTTTAAAATGTCTAAATATTAAGCAGATCATAACAGTGCAGTCAATAAAATTAAAAAAACCCAAACCAAAAACCAAAAAAACAAAGCCCACTTTTTTCCTTAACTTGAGATATTCAAATTCAGAAGGTATTAAAAAAAAAGAAAAAGCTGATTTATTCTCTTGAGTCCAAAGTTCTTGGTTCTCTGCTACCTGCTGACTCTGTAAATATTTTGGCTTTGGTGCATGAGGTGCTGTAATGCCCTCAGCCCCATCCACAGCTCTGAGAAGGCCCCACCATCCTCACAGCCAGGATACCCACACACAGCCCCCCTGAAACCAACTCCCTTGCATTACAGTCTGCTGCAAAACCCTATTTAAGAAAAAAAAAAAAAAAAAAAAAAAGGAGGGGAGGAAAAGGCAGCTAGAGGGGGGAAGTGAGGGGGAGGAAGAAAAGAAAAGTCGCTCTATTGAGTACAGCATCTCTACCACACATAATTCAAGGACTATAGCCGGTATGAGTTGGGGGGTAGGGGGGAGAAGGGAGCTTTTTTTATCCTTTTCCTTCAAAGAAACTCATCAGAAATGAACTGCTATTCAATTAGGGAAATCCTCATCACATTTAGTTTCAGCAAACCTAAATAATAACAAAATAACCCAAAATACCACAAAGGAACGTGATATATAACATGTGGTAAATCAAAGTTTAACAAATCCCTGGAGAGTTACCACCAGCACTGAATGTGGCATTTCTTTCCTAAAGAATTTACAAATCCAAGCTCACAATAGAAGACTTCAAAAATAATAATTACAATCTGCACAGTAACAACTATTTGGGTGTTTCTTTTGGACTTAAAAATAAAAACAATTACATACAAATGCTACCTAAACATGCATGCAATCTCAATCAGGAGGGACTGAAATGGAAGAGCACACAGCTTACAGGCAACTAGTTCTGAAAATATAAGTGTATGCTGTTCTTTAAATATACCTTTAAATACAATTTTGTAAGTTTAGATTGTATGGCAATTTGAGATCCCATTTTGACAGTCTTGTGTGCACCACACACCACCTCCCAATAAAAAACACATATAGAAAGGTATTCGTGTTCTTGGTTAAGGCAAGATTAACACAAGCCCTTTTCCAAAAAAAAAAAAAAAAGGCAATTTAAAACAGAGAAAAGGTCTTGTAATAAGAAGGTCATTTTACTGTTTATATTATAATTGTTAGTGACTGGATGTAGCATAAAGCTATGATTATTTTCCTGGGGTCATAATATATGTGATTTAGAGTATGTTTAGGGAAAAAGTTAAGTGAGAGGTCTGTAAACAGATACAGAATTTGGGCACAAAAACGCAGCCCCTTGTGCTACCCCACATCCAGCCCCATGTGTGACTTTATTTACTGTTCAGAGTTCACTGCAAAGGAGTGAAGCTGTCCCTAATGCCATATAAATTTGGCCATCAGCTGTCCTATGCAAATTTGACTCTAATTACATATGCATTACTGAGCTATGAAATAAGTCAGTGTGTTGTGGTATGTGAATACACATCCCGCTCTTGTTTTTGAGCATAATAGTTTTCAGTGTCTGCGGAGTGTTCATATCCTGTGGACTTGTCCTTTTTTTTTTTTTCCCTTTTCCTTTCTATCCTGTGGACTTCTCCTCCCCCACACTTTTTTTTTTAAATGAGACACCTTCTTTTCTAATAAAAAATTAAATTAAGACAGAATTCATTTTTTAAACCTGTTCTTAAAACAATATGAATTCCAGCCAGAGAGAGATGAAGTAAAAACCAAGGATCGTTATTTTATATTGTGTGACGAATTAGCGTTAAAAAGGTTGAACAATAAACAAACAACTACACGAAAACATTTTTGTGAGCTAATTATGTACAAAGCAAGAAGTAATTTTATCCTTATACCCACATTTTATGTTTTGGCCTCTTCTATTTCATGTCCCTTGACACCTTCTCCAATAATCCATCTACTTTATATTGGAAAGCCTCACATGAATAAAACTTTATGGCACTACAGGCATTTAGCCTTCCACTGACATTCCTGGCCTGTTCAATTCTGCAATTCAATCAAAATCAAATCTCAAAATCCTCTTGTCAGCCAGCGCTGCTTTCATATGCCCGAGCCCTGTGTAAGGATAACTGCATCCAATCTTTCCCCCAAGCAGTGCTTATATTGTTTTATTACAGTTCAATGAGTGGAGTTCAAAATTACATGCAGCTGCCTACTACTGTGGTCTGTCTGTGCTACGCATGGACACAAGTATTGCCCACCAGGCTTGAAATCATTCACTTACTGGTCTGGCAAGAGAGACTGTGAGCACTTCACTGTGTGGAGGAACATCCTGCCTGCTAGATCTAAAGAGGGTGATGTTAGCAGATCAGTCCCTTTATAAAGGGATTGCCAAAGCCCTATGAAATGCAACTCAAACGTGCTCGATGTTAAGCATGCGGCTACTGCACATAAAAGCAAAGATAAACCTCAACATGCACTGCTCATTCGCGGAAAGCTTGTGAGGGGAGATAAAGGACTGGGGAATAAAAGGCATCTCGCTGAGTTTTTATATGTGTTTTAAATGACAAAGCTTCATTTAGGCAATTTTTATCTCCCCCCCACCCCCATCTTCACACTGAAGCAAAAGGACGAAACAAAGCTAATCAAATACAATTTAATCAGATGAACAATGCAGCAACTCCAGATCCAATAGCTTAAAAACTCCTGCAGCACCAGTTCTGTACAGCCTGGCTGGAGAGAGAGAGCATCAAAACTGGGCAGGATTTCCACCCACACTCGCTGATGGCTGGAGGTAAAGAGTGTCAAGAGACTGCCTCCTGTGCTATGACCAGGGCTGGGAAGCTACAACAGCCATGAGCTGCTGGAAAGGGGTTCATCCACAGGCTGCCCAGCCAGGTACCAGCACAATCCCCCACAGCCAGCAGCAGTATCCTCTTGGCGCACATGGAATTCCACCAACACTTCTACAGGTTAACTTTTGGCCCATCACATTACTGCTTAGTGATCATTTTCCCTCAGCTTTCCGTCAGCATTTCACAGTATTACAACAGTGACCAAAATGAAAAGAAAAAAAGGAAAAAAAATAAGAAAAAAAGCCTTTTATCAAAGGCTATTCATCAAATATTGTACCGTGACTAAATTCTGTAAGAGTAGCAAGTGAGAAAACAGAGGCAACACATCGTTAGACATCCTGCCGAGAAAAAGCTCTCTCTGAGATGAACCCCATTACCTTCCAGCACACAGGTCTGAGAACCAAGCTAACCACACAACAAACCACCGACCTATGACAGCAGCACTAAACTGCTCGTCCACGAATCAAGGCTTCATTTCTTTTTCAAAAAAAAAATAGAGAGAGGAGGAAAAAAAGCCCTCTCAGCTGCTGTGCAACTGCTCACATGTTGGTTATGTAGAAGCAAACCCAGCCGTGAGGCTGGCCAGCATTTGGGCTTTTCATTGCCTTCATTCAAGAGTAGTGTGGATGACTGTGTGTGCATCATAGGCGTGCCTGTTAATCTGCTTCTACATTTATTTGTACAAAGCCTGGACAGGGAAGTCTGGAAATGTGACAGCGGTGACCGATCCCGGAGTCACCGACTGTCACACTCCAGGACAGAGGCACAGCCCCCAGCTCAGGCACTGGCATACAGCCCACGCAACACAGCTTCGAGATCCCACCCCTGACAAGGGTTTGTGGCCACTCAGTCACATCCCCTTCATATCAGTTATGGTACAATGACAGATTTGGGAACACTTGCATCAAATCTCAGAGTGCCAGGATCGCAGCAATTTCAGTCATCTCCTTCCCATCTGAAACCACCAAATGCATCTTCCTGCACAAGACTAACACCTGGACTGGGTTATGGAGCACCAAGGCCCTGGAGGAGTTCCTGTAGAACTCCCCACAACAGTCCTGTGCCCACATGCCTCACATACTCATGGCCAACACAGAAAACCCTCAGAGGAAATAAAACTTCCCTTTGTTAAGGCTACTGAGGACAGGGAAGGTGGGGGAAGGAGTAATAAACTCTCCATCAGCCTGCAGACCAGGCTTTGCAGCTCCACACATGGCTGAAACTTCCAGTTTTGGGGTATTCTGTAGCCTGAGTCAC
This sequence comes from Orthonyx spaldingii, assembly GCA_013397795.1. NCBI lineage: Eukaryota > Metazoa > Chordata > Aves > Passeriformes > Orthonychidae > Orthonyx > Orthonyx spaldingii. Next base: position 73,812 of record VZTJ01002941.1, on the reverse strand, counting down.
AGCTCCCCTGGGTGCTGCACATGTACCATGACAGCACAGACATGCACATGTCTACCAGCCTCAGGACAGGGGGATACCTGGGCCCTCCCAAGGATCAAACTTGCCCAGCAAAGCGCTAACAAAGCATCAGCAGAAGAACCCTGCTCACAAACAGTGGATATGGTCCCTGTCAATATGCAATGACATATCAACATTACAGAATCCAAAACTGGAGGCAAACCACTTGGGCGTGCGCTGGGGCTAAGGAGGGGAAAAACCGTCTCGCTCCACATGCACACTTGTAGGAAGTGACAAAGCATCACGTCTGCCTGCCACCCGAAACATATTTAGCAGCCTATAGATAGCAACCCAACGAGACGGATCCAGCGCAGGCGCCCCGGGTGACTCTGCACCTGTGGCTCTGCCGTGAATCCAAAGGGATGAGAGAGCCAAGCCAGGAGCTGCAGCTCCCAACCGCCTCCTTTATCACCACCATCACAGTATTTACTGTAACACATGTGACTTAGTGAAGCCCCGGATTAATTAAATGAACTCCTCCATTAATCAATCAATCAATCCAGCACAGAGCAGTTGAAATATTGAATTACTTAAGAGCAGCATCTTTATATAGGACTTTTAAAGGTCTGCTCTGGAGGACCTTATCCCCCGTAATTAAATTCAGCCTCACATGCAGAGGAGCATAAGAAACCCAGAGGAGGCCCTGGGGCTCTGAGAGCAGGAGTGTGGGCACGTTGCTGGGTGGGAGGGAAACACCAGCTCCTGCCTTGGGAAACTGCCCCATCCCAGGGGGTCAGTGAGCTTCTCCCAAAACAAACATTCCTCTGAACCTCCCTTGGAAACACCCCTCCAGGCTCGGACAGTGAGGGCTCCTACTTGTTCAGTCAGGATCACTGATCAATTCAGTAAGAAAACCAAGATCAGGATTGCCCAATCCTAAGGAACAGCTCGCTTCCAGCTGGCAGAGCTGGAACAGGGGGAAGGTGGAGAGCAGGGCCATATGCTGGTACTCTGGGAATACCTGAATGCATACATAGTAGTTGCAAAACCTGTAAAGTCAGTAAAGGTTATCTAATTTTATATATGATGAAATTTAGGCAGAGAGAGTTGAAACACGTTGTTCTGAGATGTGCAGAGCACCGGTGAGAATGTCAGTAATAAGAACACCAATCTCCTGTCATCCTGAAAGCCAGGCACACAAACTGCTAATACGATCAATTTTGTCATCTGTGGGTGCACTTGAACCACTGTATTTGGACATCGAAATAGGACAAATGAATTCCACACTTCTTTCCATCTTCATTTCAGTCTGGATGAGACTGGTGTAGCTATGGTTATAAGTGGGGTAAAGGACAACAGGGGGGGAAAAAAAAATCCTAGTCCATGCATATAATCTTTCCAATTACTAAAAAATCCCCATAATCGGAAACTTCTCTCATAGCATGCGAATTGCTGTTTCCCTTAGGCAACAAAAATTTAAGTTTCACAAGGCTCCCCCTCAAAAAACAGACCTATAACATTTAGGCAAAAATAACTAATCCTGGTATGTCTTCCCCACCCCCAGCAAATATAAATATTTTAGCTATTTTAGCTGCAAGAGTCTGATTTAAGTGGTTATAACTTCTTTTGTGCTCGCTCTTCTGCCTCCAGCCCTTCCACCAGCACCCTGCCCTGAGCAGGGATCTCAGTGCAGCATATGGACTGCCCTGACTGCTTTTCCCAAACATAAAGAGAACAGGGCAACAGCCTTGAGGTCTTGGGATAAGATACAGGACCCAGAATCAAATAAAAATGCAGCAATATGAACACATACTTCACTGCTCAACAGTCACTATTTTTTTTTTGGCAAAGACAATACCAAAAAAATAGACAAGGCTTATTACAAGCCCTAAATGTAGGATGGCACAGCATGTTAACATATTGCTGTACATCCTTTATAGAATTGCCTCCAAAGCTATATTAAAATAACGTTAAGGTTGCAAAAACTAAGCAACAAAGTTGGCAACATCAACATGCAATTCTGATTTACACCTTTGGAATGAGTATTACAATCAAGTCTTCACTTACACAATCTTATTTTTTTTCTGTGGGACTCCCATCTAATGCACAGTTATTAAGCACTGCTTTTTTCCTTATAAAACCTCTATCCCAGTGGCACACACTACTTATTTAGCACACGTTACCAAAATCCAAAATGAACACAGAATTAACAAACTCCACTTGACCATGTCTCCAGTTCTCCCATTAGAGTACCAGGATGTTAAGAAAAAACTTCTCACCTCCACTTGTAAAGACACTTGATGGCATCACAACCACCTCAAGGCAGGGAAACCAACACGAAGCAGAAGGGAGGCTCTTGGTGGCTGCTGGTTTGAGTCACCCAAGAACTCGAGGCACCAACCTGAGCCCGCCCTGACTCATGGTCTTTATGGATTCTAACAGCCCCAAGTGCTGCAGACAACCCCAACTGGACTCAGCTGTGGTTGCCAAGCCCAGATCACTTCTGTAAATTGGCTCCAGGTGTCTCTTGGTGGGCATGCAGAAATGAGGAACATGGAACCATGTGGCAAGTTTGAAGCAATTGGGTTTGGATGACATGCCAAAGACCAAACAAGGCTCTTTGGGAAAGAAAAAAAAAATAAATAAACCCCCAAAACTACATGAACATGTCAGGAATTTCACAATGTCTAACAGCCCAGAGGCCTGGTTAAGCCCTGTGCCACCTTAACTCTGTTGTTTCCCAAATCTCATGTGCCAGACTATACCATCTTGAAGGTTGTTTTCACATACACCTGTTTTTAATGTATGTAATTTCTTCAGAATTTTTTACACTGTCTTTAAGAAGTGAAACTTGAAAGAGAAGCAAGAAGCAGATACAACCAGGGAGTAGCGTGAGAAGACAACATGACAAAAATGTGGCCAGCAGGAGAGGCACACCACCAGTCACCACCACCAGAACTAACAGCACAACCAGACGCTGCTGGTGGCACGGCAGGGTGGAGGCATCAATCTCACATTCTGAGGATCACTCCAACAGCCATAAAGCTGAGGCCCTCCCATCGTGGGACCACAAGCAGCACTCTTAATTTCCTCAAACAACTTGAATTACCTTGATAACTCCAGTGACTCCAAAGCAGGCTGAGAAACCAGGAGCTCCCACTGCTTCTCAGGGTACCCACTTCCCCCTGACACCTTGAGGCCACGGAACCCCACACGGCACCACACGAGCAGGATGCTGAGGCACCGTGAGACTCATCCTTCCCCACGGCACCTGGCCAGGACCCTCCCTGCTCAACCAAGTGCTTTGTGGCTGCCCTGGCCTCCCCTCACCGGTGACAGCTCCTGCACAGAGACACTGCAGCTCTGTTAAAAATACACACGCACACATACACATGCACCCGTACGTTAAGAAAGAATAATTCTTTATATGGCAATGAGCTGTGCTCTCATTCCTGTCCATTCTGCGCCCATTCGGGTTTGCTTGGGCAGCTGAAGAGACTCGGTGAGGTCAGTGGGTGCTCTCAGACTTGCCACACTCCCAGCAGCTTCATTTCTGGCTCTGTATATGTTCGATAAAGTCACAGGTGTTGTTCAGGAGTGGCATATCTCAGTTTTGTTCAATACTTACATGGTATTCTATGCTGGGGAAGGGGATGTACTAATACACAGAAACTGCCAAGTATCACATTTTTCCCCTGATCTATGGCATCCTCCATCCTCCCCAGTAATTTGCACTTGCTTCTCTTTCAAAGACTCCCATAAAAGCCATTTACAGTCAATACAGTCTTATTAGCACCCGGTGTATGTTCTCTTCTCAAAGTACACGTTTACTTCAACTTCCCCCCCACGGAAACAACAGGCAAGCGTTGCCATTTTATATCACAGACTCTCAGAGTCCAGGGCGTTTCTGAACACAGGTTAATAAAACAAAAATGAAATTTAAATAAATCAGCAAAAAATTAATTGAGAAAAGCTTGCACTGCAGTTGCTCTGACTAAAGAGAACAGCGAAAGCCAAAAGGAAGGAGTTAACCTTTGTGGGAACAGCATCAAACAGTCGCTGCTGCTTCAGTTATCGCTGCACCGGGACTCGCTGCAGCAAACTGCATCCCTTGGTAAGGCACACTCACAATTCTCCAAGGGTCACAGCTAAAGCACTGCCCTTTAAATGTGGGGAACAACCAATATCAGGTACACAAGAAAATCTGGTGGATTGAACAGGAAACTACCGAGAACTATTTCTGAAATGTAAATGAGACTCTGCTACTTTCATTTCATTCTTGCCATAGCACTGTGCTGAGATGAAGTTTCCATCTGTGATTTTCAGGACAGGATATCAGCCATTTCAGATGGCATCCGTCGGAAGCCAGAGAGACAATGTTACTCACAATTTTTTGTTTTATAAAAATATTTAAACTCAATTTGGTCTTCCCTCGGACAGAGATTATGGGAGATTAATTCAGTGCTTTGGGGAAAAACCTCGCAGCAAATACGCAGCTTTAGCCCCACCATCCCTTTTTAAAATTACTATTTTTTAAGAACAACTTGTATAAAGTAACAATTTGAAATGGACTATATATTTTAAAAGACAGTTTTGATAAGGTCATGCTAAATACTGATATTTATTCCTACTTTGACTTCAACAAGTTAAACAATTCGTGGTATCAAACCTGAAGGTTTTGAACACAAGAAAACGTTTCCCTATCTCTCACTGAAATTCAAGGACTCTTGAACTACCTGTGAAATTTAGTGTCCATATGCAAGAGACAGCACATCCAGTAAAATTATTTCAAACACTTGTTGTTTCTTTTTTCACATTTTCACCATCAGTCGCACAAATTTATCAGCAAAAAATGCTGAAGTCAATGATGATGCAATTAAAGCTTTGATTACACGATGACAGCAAATCGATTTTAAAGCAGATTATATCAACAGTTGGGCAAAAGGAGAGGCAGACATTATGGAAATCAGACCTTTTAATATCTTTAAGATTCCATAACCCCAGAGAGCATCTTTAATTCACCCTCTTTTATTCCAGATGGTCTCATAAAAAAACCCCTAAGTTATCACATTCTGGTAGCCCATGCTAACACACTTCCTATGACATGATGCTAATATGTGTTAAAAATCAACATTAAAAAAAAAAAAAGATCATTCAAATTGCAACTATTTCCCCACTAAGGTGACATTTTCAACCACGTACATTTTTTAAAGACCCCCAGGATACAACACATCACTTACTTCCAGCGGGCAGGCATGGCAGTGCCTGGTGAAGGCATGCTGAGTTACACATAAGTATTTAAGAGCAGGATTTGGCTTCAGACTCCGCATGAAGGCAGGAATAGGGAACTATTGTGCTGCCTGTTTTCTCACAGCAGATCCCAACTAGCTTTGGCTATGGATCCAGCACCGCCAGCCAATTTCAAGGATAAAAAAAAGAGCCTCCGACCCTTTCCTTTCTCTCCCTTTTTGTAATCTCTTGCAGGCACAGCGGCTCCAGCAAGCAGTTCCCCTACCAGCCCAATATTTACACTAAACCACTAAAGGACTTTCTATTATAATGCTATCTCATTGATACAAGATTACTCCTGAACCACATCAAACCCCGTAACACTGTGAAAGGCACAAACGCCGTCTCAAGAAAGAGGCGCAGAGTGGATTATTTTAGTCTCGTTATTTCAACGGCACTTTTTAGATTTATGTAAAAAGTAATGCAATGCTGCAGTAAGTGTTTCTCCCCTGGGGGCAACTGGGTGTCTATATGGATTAAATGTACACGCGTAAACACTTGCGATAGCTAATTATATTCCTGAAAGTACCCGATTCTTGCCATCTCTTAATCCTACAAAATAAAAACACTTCAAAAAAATTTTTCAGATAATCATCAATTTTATCTACAGTCTTTGAAACTCTACAGAGATTTTGCACCTGAGAATCAAAAAGTGTTAAAACTCCTGGCTCTTTTAACTCTCTTTTACAAAAGCTGCATGGATGTAAAAACCCCAACAGAACACAGCACTTGCCGTCTCCTCTAGTTGTATAGAACATGAAAGAGTAACCAGACATTTTTATTCAAATGAAATTATACTAATTTTTTTTAATCTTTTTTTTTTCCCCCGTCAGCATGCAAAAAACCCCACCCTATAGTGAACACAAGCTTAAAGCAATCTCTTCCAATGGACCATTTTACTTATTCTACAATTTCTTACCCAAATTACACAGGTATAATTATTTTGACACTGTAATGAAAAGAAAATGGGATTTGGGCACTGTGGGTTTATCTAATAACACTATTTCTTGCCAGACTTCACAGCACTGACAATCACAAAGAGCCCTGTCCATTCCAATAGGAAATATTTGATTTTACTGTAGGAACATTATTTATTTTCACCAAGTTGCTATTATCAGAAAGGATATGATAGCTGAATAATAAAAATGAAATCAAGAAATTCTGGTGTTTCAAGGCTTTATTTTTTTCTGCTCTCACTTTTGACATTTTCTTCCCCTGGAGAGACAAGATAAAGTGCTGTCATAAATGGGTGACTTTTCTTGTCAAATGACAGATTTGATTCTCCATGGCAACCACAAATCAAGGTGCTAGTCTGAATTAAAGCTTCTCTTAAAAGGCGTCTTTATGTTTATAAAATGAATTTAAATTAAATGGGTATTAGGTACAGTTTTTTACCTCCATTTATTTATTGACTAAGGAGCTCTGTACTGCGTGGAGCATATTTGCATTTTAAGGAAAGACAACATATTGTACTGGCAGATGCACAAACAAAGCAAGTTACAAGGTCATGCTACATATACTAGTTTACAGTACTATGAATGGTATACAGATGGACAGCAAGCAGTTAAGAGGTACTTAAATACTGGAAAAAGCACAAAAATTACCTAGAGAGTAACAGATGAAGGAAATCTCTCCTCATTTCATAACACTGCTTTCTTCCACACACAGTTAATAGAGAGTCATGTAATTGTCACAAACAGAATGCCAAAAGGGAAAAAAAAAAATGTACAAAATCAGATGCTTCCTCCTGTGCCCTTATGCAATCTTACTATAGAGCATGATACGCTCTTACAAATGGTTGTTACCATGACTTTCAAATACCCGAATTTATCCCAGATTTCTAACTTCAACTGCTCTAAAAATTCACTTTCTTGAGGTCACAACACATCTGAATTTCTTTATTCAGAAGATGAGTCAGTGGAGCCTCCTAGTTCCACAATTAACCTCCCTTATTACCTCTTTCTTTTTAAAAAACCTGAGACCCAGGGAACCTAAACTGCACTGTAATACTCTCCTCATTCCATTTCCCCAAAGAAATGGGAAAATCTTTGCACAGACATTAGACTTAAATTTTTAACATATAGGTAAAGTCAAATATGTATTTTTACACACAAGGAAATAAATACTTTCAAAAATGTAGAGAGCATTATAAAAAAAAAATATATCAAAATACTGCAGGTTTGTCAGCCAATTCTCTCGGTTACCGGAGTCAAGTGGCTCCATATTCACTGCCCTTGTAAGCTCTGCCAAATTTGATTTTAAGCTTCCTGAAGTTAAAGAAGGTTTATACAGTATTAACACGAGATCTTCTCACACATTTCTCAAGTTATTACACAGCCTTTTATCCAAAATCACAATTTTAAGCGGCGCAGGAAGGCTTCAGTTCAGCTTCACAGGCAGAGATGGACAGAGGATGTCTTCATCCTGCCGCCGGGCTTTCTGCTCCGCTTCACCGCTGATTCTTCTGGAGAAGGTGCAATAAAAGGGAGCCAGAAACTTAGAAAATCTCTTTACACCCTGAGTCTGTGCAGGATTTGGGCCCTGCAGTTTGGGGATAAGCCCCCACCTTGCTGCTGTGGAGCAGCTCGGGCACAGCTTTTGGGGTCCTGAGCATGGACCCATTCCCTGAATTACTGGCACCTGTGTGTAGCCCAGAAATGCCCCAATCTTGTAGTGACAGCTTTTCAGCCCAAGTATCCCATTTTAGGAAAATAAGGGGGAATAGCAGCCAGGCCTCTCTGAATCGGCGCGTAAACACTGGCTACATAAAAATCAAAGGACACTTTGCTAATGTACTACTGTATAAGTAACAGCCTCATTAAAATATGACTAATCTGTAGCAGAAATGTGCATTTTATGGGGTAAGCAATTGAATTTCTTACATTTTTATAGTGAGAAAAGAAAAAGAAAACGAATCTACCTATTTCACTCATACTGTAACCTGATCACAATGTTTATACATGCCCATCACAGTGCTATATAAATTAAGTCCCAAGAAAGGGTCTGAGAAAATAAAATATGGTTAACTTCAAACAACACCTCCAGCTCAACTCCTGAAAATCCTTGGCACTTCTTGCTCCGCACTTCTGGACATTCTTGAGGTTAAGAGCCCATCTCCTCGAGGCCTAAATACTGAACTTTTTAGGGAAAATTCCCCACATTAGCACCATGCACAGGGATAACTGCACATGGAACATATTCTCCAGGCTATTACACAAGCTGGATGCTGTGTGGTAGGTACTGGGAGTATTGTCTGTAATTAAGGGGATGAAGGGTGATGTCCACACCTCATGCTTAGGTCTCCTCTCCATCGGCAGCATCAAGGCAAAGCAAACCTGGTTAAGGTCATTCCCTGTGTTTCTGCAGAAAACTGGGTGTTCTTCTGGGCCCTTAGAGCCAGTTGATAGCATGGGTTTGCTGAATGAGCCCTGAGCACCAAAACAAAAACTTGCAGCTGCTAAAATTGTTGTTCAGAATTGTATTTCAGAAAGGGGCAGCCACAGAGCCTTGTGCCACCGTGTCGTTTGGGACACGCTGCAGCCAAACCAGCAGCAGTTCTCCACTTCAGCCCCAAGTGTTCAAAAGCAAACATGGCACAGGCAGGAAAACCTTGGAAGTGCACAAATTGGGAGCTCTTAACCTTTTTGGGGGGTCATGGTAGTGCTGGGGCTGCACCAAACCACTGGGAAACTGCGATGTTTTCCAGTGTGGAGTAACTCCAGATACAAATATGAATTTGTTACAGCAGTGATGCAAAAGAAGACAACTTGGTTTAAGTGCAGTAGGTAAAGATATTTTATTTTCTTCTCTTCAAGGTCTCAGCTACTGGTTAGTAGAAATACAGGGCTTTGATTAGCCAATACGTAAAACTTAAAGTGGGGTAAGCTGATGATGTCAAGCCTTCTTTGTGCACTCCGTGGGCATTTCTGAGGTGGCTTTTGGCAATTACATGAAATCCTCTCCTTAATTGTTGGGAAGCAGCACAGCTCACCTTTTGTATTATTTCTAATGCGTGGCATTTCATTTTATTGAGCATGAGCTCAGAGCTGGCGATAGTCATAAATTTTACTACTTTAATAGTATATGTTATCTGACATTTCCTAACACTGAGATTCAGAGTTTGAGACTGACCAGTCTTGACAGAGATGGATACTTAGCATAAGAGTTATAAAGGGAACAGCAGAGGCTTCAGTGATATTTTAAGCAGGGAAACTATGCAACATACTTTAAAAAGTGAAAAGACAACCAGGAAAATCTTTGGTTGGTAATCATAGTCAGGAAATGCCAGCAAATGTTTTGAGATACAAGCTGAAAATGGGAAAGATGTTTAAAGCCAGCTTTGCTACCTTTAGCAGTGAACTATAAAGCTAATCACATATATTTTTGGGGTCCCTAACGTGGACCAGATGGAACTACACTGTACATAAATAAAAAACATTCTCTGGCTTGTGGGCTGGTTTGAATTTTATTTCATTGGATAAATGTGGAAGACAAAGTCACCAAGTAGGTTTTAGTCTGAGTAAACCGTGAAGCAATTAACAGAGTTCCAAGATGCATTTTCATCCATCAGAATCCCTACTGACTTCTAGTTTTCACATGGAAGTTATTTCAAATCAACTTGAGACCTCACCATGTCCACACTAACTAGGTTAGAGCAAGTTCAGGTGCAGCACCTGCTCCTGAGCTCCTGGGTCCATCTGGGGGGCTCCAGCTACGTCCTACTGAATCCAAAAAAAAAAATAAAAAATCATTTTTCTCATCAGTTATTTTGTTAGAAATAATACTAATTAATTTGGGGAAGTTTGATAACAAGCTGTGGAAATACTTGATGCAAACCTGCAAGGTAAATAAACTGAGGAGAATAATCTCGAATCTCTTTTTAAGTTATAAAATTATTTACTTGTTCTGATCTGAGCAAACATAAAAGAATACCTCTCCCAGGCTCCAGGCATTGTTACCATCAATTAACTAACAATTCCATAAACAATAAAAGTATTACAAAAACAGCAGCACATCCACACCTACACATTAGCACCAGTCAGCAAAAACCCCAACAAAAAACTACAAACAACACTTCCTACTCCTTAATTCCCAAAGGAAACTCCACCCCAGCTGCTGCAATCAAAAATACAGACTTAACAAAGTGCCTGCAAGGTTAAGTGGCAATTTTAGGTGTTACTTGGAACAGAAGTAAAACAATTTCAGCCATAAGGGTGAGTGTAAGCTGAGAACTCCTCGAATACAGACTTTTCCCTAAATGACAATTTCTTGCAGAGAATGTGTTCTCAGCCTCAGGATGCTGAAAGGTGAATGGGTCTAGATGAAAAAAGAAAAGAAAAAAATCCAACTAGACCATGCATCACCGACTGACCCCAGAAGCAGCAGAGCTTCCTTGCAGCAGCACGGATGTTTTCGGGAGAGAGCTGTACGACCACTGCTCCATCACACATTCGAAGTGGAGGGATAGCAGGAAAAAGGGACTCCAGCCTGCTTCCTCCCCGCCTCTTCTCCCTCCTGCAAGTCCACACTTGCTTCTTGCCACTGGTTTCTCAACCGTGTTCTCAAATTTCTGTGGGTCAACATGGCACTGCCTTGGCACTCACACAACGCCTGTGAAATCCAGCGAGTCATGCAAATGCACCTGAATACACAACATCTTCTTTTCTGATTCATTATGAATAGGCAGGAGCCATTTTAACCAGGATGGTGAACATCTCCATTCTTCACTTTGGGAAGTATTCTCTTAAAAAAATCATCCTGACTTCTTATTGCTCCTCAGCTCTCCCGCTGATGGTCCAAAGATCCCTGAGCACACACAGACCATCACTGCAGGGAGTCATTACTCCTGCCCTGAAGTCAGGGAGCCACTGAAAGGGGACAATGCCAGCAACCTGCAGAAATGCAGGCTGAGACAAATTATGCAAATAGATCATGCATCTGGAAAATGGTGTTTTAAAGTACAGCATCACTGTTCAGCTGACAGCAACCCAGGCCCCTACCTGGTAGTTCTCCTCCTGAGTATCCTTCCTCTGTCAGGTTAATACTCTTTGCCCCCAAAACACGTTATGGAAAAATTCAACTGTCCCCTGGCAATTAATGTACATTGTTACAATCAGAGAATCAATTCAGTCTTTAAAACTGTGAAATAGAAAGATTTCCATCCTAAGTCCAAGTTTCAATACAAACTGAAATTTGAACCCTTTGGGATTTCTTTCCAAGAACAAGTGATCCATAGGAGGATCTCCTTCAATATATATGCAGTAACAAAGCAAAAAGTACTGACTATGACAGAGGAGAGTGATTTATGAAACACAAGTGTGGGAAATAATTATTTACCTTCATAACAAGCAGTTTCTTCTTGGGTTTTTCGCCATAAATGTAACTTTCTCCCAACAGCAACTTCATAAAAGATGTTTGTCAACTTCTGTCATTCACAGATACACAACAAAGAAAAATGTACATCTCTCTAATGAGATGCACAGCCAAGGACGGTTGTCAGCATCATAGCACCGCTGTTGTGACATGTATTTCATTTTATTCAATACATAACGGGGAAGCTGTTAAACCCAGCAGTCCAAGCAACGTCCAAATAAGCATTAATAATGCGGTGAATAACTGATCATCACTAGATGGTTTTCAGCAAGATAAAGGGTTTTCCCTCCCCCTTTTAAAAATATCCTCCGAGTTGGAAAACAAAGAGGCAGAAGTTAAGGCTGCTGCCTGCTACCTCCCACAATGGGCACACACAATCTGCAAGTGCCAACCTGCTCGTGGCTGAGCCCATCCTCGTGCGCCGTGGATTTCAGCACTGCACCAGGAGATTGCAGCAGCACAGCAGGTGGAGCGGGGGGCTAAGGGAGAAGCAATTAACGTGGATTGTGTTTCCCATTTTTCAAGGTAGATGGCAAATTCAGTTTCACAGACATGTACAAATTCGTGTACAAAACCCGCTGCATAATACAAGGACATCTGTGTTTACCAAAGTAATCATTATTGTTTAATGCGTATTTTTTAGGCCATTTAACAAATAACTTTAGCTCTGATGAACATGGTGATTTTCATGATAGACTTAGAAGGAAAAAAAGTTCACAAGAAATGTGGAGCTGCTAACATGTGCTAAGTATTAGGACAAGAACCACAGATTAAGGGCACTGCTTTGACCTCACGTCTTCTCACCCCCTGCACGCTCAGCCAGCACGGTCCAACAGGGAATTGTGGTTTGCTGCCTTGCATCAGAACCTGAAGTCATCCTTGTGCTGCCTCCTGCCCCAAACTTTGTGGACACACACAGCAAGGGAGGGCAGCACCCCATCAAACACCACGAGCAACCACGGGACTAAAACTCCATTGTTTTGCGACCAACCCCACAGCCAGGGCTGCACTCACCCACAGCCCCCCAGAGCTCAGTAAAATGGACAGACAGCTCTTCAAATCAACCCCACCACCCTCACAGCCATGGTGAGTAGACTCCCATCCCTATTCCTGCTTTACAGCTGAACATCATCCTCTCTGCCCATCCCCTCTGCCTGGTCGCAGGATCGAGCCCAAAGGGAACAACATTCCCGACCCTCGGGGGCTCCAAGGGGAGCTGGAGGCAGGCAGGGCTGACAGGCAGGGCTGGGGGAGCTCGGGGGAGGAGTGAGCCCAGTCGAGACCCTGCTACATGTTCAGTGATTATAAGATTAGTGTGTTTTTATTTAAAGTATTATCTGTTAACATGCCGTATAACAAAAGTAGCACAACAGTATCGACAGACTGTCAATATTAATAGGAGTGTCTAATGTTTTATCAATACTAATTTAATTTCTGTTATCTGCAGGCTGCAGGGCCTTTCTGAAGAAACAGAGGAACAAGAATGAGAGAGCCAAGGCAGTGACATAACAGGAAAACGAGCCATTCCTTCAGCTTCTCGATCATTCAGTGGCACCTTGCTGTTAACACAGTTAGCCTTGCTGCTTCTTTTGAGTAAAAACACCAAGAACAAAACCCACTGAGGTGTTTTTCTTCCAATATCACCAGAACCTCCACAACTCTATTTTTCTTTTCGGCCAGAAACTATCTTTGCAGAACAGCATTTTTCCTAACTACATACACCCAAAATCTGTAAAATAAATGTGTCAGACAACAGCAATTACAGGTTGGATGAATAACTCACCCTTACAGCACAGAGCTGATTCACAAAGGAGAATTTCTAGACCAGTGAATGACCCAGTCTCATATAGACGTTAAAGGGCCACGTGGAAGATGCATATTTTTCATTTTACAGGCAAAATATGTATTTTTAGGATAAAACTTCTCGAAGACTTGTATTTTAATGAGGTTCATGTAAGTGTCCCTCAGAGCCCAGGGCAAGGAGATGTGTTGGCAAGTCTGCCCAAGGTGGTAGGTGCTGTGAGGGGTGAGAAGAATCCCTGTTCCTTCCAGGGAGACGCTCGGCAAGACCCGGATCACAGCCCCACCCCTGCACTTCCCATCACTACTAACACACTTTAAAAGAGAGAGGAAGACAGGTCCACAATGACAAAATGTCAAACTGAACAAAGTAATTGAGCTAATCATGTAAACATTCATTATTAGTAATATTAAAATATCCTGTTTTGCATTTTCTTTTTGTGACAGAATGAGCAGCATCTAAGGACTCAGAATTATCATCTAAGAACTGAGTAAAAGAGGAAACTGTCTAAAATGAAGACACAGTATCAAAGAAGAATTTTTCTCTTGCTTTAGCACATGAATGATCCCAACTGTGCTTGCTACAAAGCATTAAGTGGGAATGCAGGGGAAAATATTCTTCTTCTTAAATATAATTCAAATAGGTGATTTATGGATTTCAAACTGTGCAGGAGAGAAGTGGAAAAGAAGGTATTGGGGTAAGAAATTGGCTTACCTTGTGATACTCCACGATGTGTGACCAGTTCCCACAAATGGGTGAATCCTCCTTCCCTCATTAATGAGGCTGTAGACTTCCTGGTCCCCCCACCCCTCCACAACCACGTGGAGCCCCCCCACCCCACCACCAGCCATACCCTGAGGATTTTACATCACTGTGACAAATTTCAAGGAGTAATGATACACAAATCTCCCCTGATATGCATCCAGAGGGTGCTGAGCACGGGACAGTGACTCCAAGATGCCAGAGATGGGCTGGGTGGGTGACAGACCTCCCCACCATGGTCCCTGATGCTGGGCCACACCACCACAGACGGTGGCATCATCCAAATCCCACATCAGAATGAGATGAAGCAATGTTTAAAATGGAGACGGGGAAAAAAATCAACTTATATTGCAATCGAGATGCTGACTTCTCTCCCCTAGCCAGTGTCTGTGCCCTCCCAACAAGTTCTCCTTGCCAGATTTACTGAAATTTCCACACAAAGTTCTGCCTTCAAACAGATCTTTGCTTCTACCCACATCCCCTGCAGTCCCATAGATTAACATCAAGCAGTGGTTGTGAGGAAGCCATGTCTGCCAGACTGCTTCCCAGAACCACAGAAAAAAAGGAGGAAGGCAGAAAACAAGAGAAAACAGTCTGTGGCCTCTGAAAACCAAGGGACAGAGCTGCTCAACAAATCACTTCCAGGCACTTGGGGATGAAGTCAGAAAAATATCTTTGAAAGAAAAAAGAACGAGTGAGGAAGGAACAAGCAAGCAGTGCAAGGGGGGAAACTGTGCCATAGGCAAACTAATCCAAGGGGAGTCCCCTAAGCTGGAAAAGTCTAAGAATCAAAATTAGGAGTTATTGGACAAAGATTAGTGTGAGAGAGGTAGTTTCCTACTAGGAAATGTGATTTGAACATCTGATGTACATCCCAGCCAAGGACTTCAGATGAGGAAGAAATTGCAAGGCATAATGATGTAGGTTAGCAGGTGACTAAGAAAGCAAATTGAAGATGAGCTCCTGGGTCTAAGAACCCACCAGGGCAGCTTGAGGAATCTGCAGAAGAGAACAAACATCTCCACCCTGCCCATGGAGGTTTCCCTTTGTGTTTTAAGACTCTAAATGTGGCTGTTTTGGAGTTACACACACAGTAGCAAAAATGTCAGCGGAGCCACTGGTTCCCATCTCCAGCTCAAGAAAGGGATCTGCCACACAGGAGTCCTCCTTGCCAGTTACATCTCCTGCCTCACTCAGCATTTTCTGCTCACTGCCTGCCTTGTCTACAACCACCATTTCTGCAGCACTTCTCCCTCCTCCGCCTCTTGCCAAACCTCCAACCCCCTCTCCTCCCTGCACAGGAGGCAGCTCCGATGGGAGCAGCAGCAGCCACAGCTCATAACTCGCCTAACGAATGCCAGCCAGAAGTGATTTGTAGGCATCAAGTAGATTATTGTTTTTTGAGAGAGTGGAAAAGAAAAAGAGGGGCACAAGCTTAAGGTGTTGTTGATGAATGAAGATGAAAAGAAGGTTTTAGGGTGAGAAGTGTTTGTCTAGTGTGACCTAAACCGTTCAAACCTCATTTGATAGATGATGGACATTTATTCCCTGCTATGTGTCACTTCAAAGTCTGAGGTTTATATTAAACAAGAAGTGTTCTCCTTCTAAGTTGTTCTTCAGTTTTTCCCCAGAGTTTATCACACAGCACAATACTTGGAAATGTAATCGCATTTAGTTTTTTTATAATAAAGTCATATGGTCACTAGTAGTACATATTAGAAAATGCATTTTATTGTTTTTCATTATGTAATTGTGTGCTTCATTGCTTTTCATCTGTTTTGCCCTGCTGTGGGAGGTGGCATGGCCCAGGAACACCATTTTTCTGGGGATGATGTTCTGCGGGCAGAATGAAACCAAGACACCCGTCCTCCCCAGTGCCACTGCCCTTCCCTCCTCTCCACTCCCCACAGGCAAGAACCAGGCTCCCAATAAAGCTGACAGTTCCTGCTCTAAGGCAAATTCAGCTTTTCCACCCCCCAAGGCCCTACTTGGAGAAGCCATCAGCATCAAATACTTAAAAGTAAGCAAGGACTGAGGCCCAGCCACAGCTTTAATCACAAAGAAGAGATTTCTGAGGTCTTGAATTCAAGTCACCCATGATACTTTCTCCCATGCACATGCCAAATGCCCAGACAAGGTTGTCTTTTCTCTGGATCTGGATTTGCAGCCTTATGAGAAGTTGATCTTTGGAAAGAAATCGTCTATATCATGAAAAAACTTTTCCCCAAACAGCTGATGGCACTAACAGTTTTGAACAGGGGGTTCCTCCTGCTAAAAGACATGATCATTCCATTATAAATGTTTACATTCCTATGCATTAAAAACAAACATATTATGCTAATAAATTATGGAAAAACTGTACTTGATGGGATATGTTCCTGTTTAGTATTCACACAAAGCACTGCAGCATTTATCCACAGGGTAAATTTACTCATTTACTACATCTATTCCTTTAAATGTGCGCCAAAAGTTGTTTTCTCAGCACTTGCTCACTAAGATTGCTTTCAATATTGGTTTTTGAGGAGTTCATTTTACTTAGATTCTCTATTAAGAAGAAAACACCATGGGTTTACTGAAACCATATTTCTGCACCAGTGTGTTGATTCACACAGGAGCAAAAAGCATTTGATGCTAGTCCTTGCCCCGGGCAAGGACATCACCTCTTCTCTGTGTCCTACCAAAAAAAAAAGGCGACTGCCTTTGATTTGAGATGCTCTGGTCTACCACACCCCAAACACACAGACCTCGTATTAGTGCCCTTCCTCTCCCCATCAGCAGCAAATTTCCACTGCAGCCCTGCTAAGCCCTTGAAGACTCCACAATCGTGCATGCAAGCTCAAAGTCAGAAGCTTGAGTTATGCTCCATCAAGTTGCTCCATCTCACTACACTTTTAGAGCTTAAAAAAATTATCAAATTCTATTGAATTTCTCTCTACACAGCTGCATCTCTAATGAACCCCCATAAAAGTTAAAACTTATATTCGGTAATCATATGCAATTGAAACATCATAAAATGAGAAGTCAAGGAACTGTATGTGGGCTGCAATGACTTGTCTTATTGTATTCATTCCCTTAATAAATATAGCTTAAAAATAACCTCACAGTCACACATTTGCAATATAATATAAAAATAACACTGGATTCAAATTATTAAACAGGTAATTTAATAGAACAAGAATTGAAATGTAGGACAGTGTGCAACTTTATGCTATAGGAATAAGATGATTTTAGCCAACACAACTATTTTTCTTTTTTGCATTGTCTCTGCATTTATAATACCACAACATCCACATAACCTTGACACTGTAGTCACCTCAGTAACGAACAAGTGTAACATTCACTTATAATTGAAATCCCAATAGGGTGTTTGATTCAAGTAAAACAAAAATCAGAGGCCCCTACTCTGCTGCTTTTTTCTTAGTCACATAGACATGGGCTAAAAGGATTTAAAAATAGATATATTTGTACACTATTACATCTACAAAGCAGAACCATTTAATTTTAATTTAACGCTAAATGGAAACAAATATAACACCTTTAAAAGACACGATGCTAAAAAGAGAAGCAAATTATTTAAGTTCTGGACCAGCACAGCTTGGAGAATTCACACCAAGTAAAGGCCAAGATTTAAACCAGTCTTACAGTCAAGAGAAGGAGCTGTGCTGGGGACATTGGGCCTGCAGAACTGGGCGGGTAGAGGACACCCTTCACTGTGCCACCACAGTCCAGAACTGATGGGGATGAGTATCCCCACCATGTCTAGCCTCTGCTTTCCATAGCTGGTTTCATTTAAATTGGACTCTTTTGCATGGAAGAAAAAGGGCAAAGGTCCTAGCAGTGCCCAGAAGGGCGCATTAACATGCTTGGTCACTCTTTAACAATAGCCAAGACCAGACACTTCAGAGAAATGTACAAGAAACACCCAAACTGAGAGTTGTCACCTCTGGAAACAGGGCTTTCTGCCTAACCCTTTGTTAGCTTTGTCCTAAAACAAGAGAATCTATACTCTTCCTAACTTGTAAGATTAAATAAAACTGCTCCTACTCAAGGTACCTGCAGATGTTTTCAATTACCCATAAACTTAAATTCTCTTACTGTTTCATACCCAGTCCTTTGTAGCTAGGATTTACAGTTTTATTGAATGATTATCTGGTTCTGTTTGAGGAAAATAACCCAACCTCAACCATCTGAAGCCATCTTTCCCTTTCCTCGTGTTGGCCTGCTCTTTCCACAACTCCAAAGGCAGGAACTTTCTGCTCCTGCAGAAGCTCCAGCCCATCACAGCCCAGCCATACATCCCTCATCATCTGCCAGGGCTCTGTCCCGCCCCTCACGCTTTTATGAAGTCCCTGAGGAACGTGATTCAATTAATGTGACCCAAAAAGCCACTCCACCACAAATGGGAGGTGACAAGGAGCTGAGGCAGGAGCAAGGGAACACGGCAGAACTGTGACTGCATGTGGTAAAGTGGGGTGGAACTGCCTCTGTCTGAGGGGTGATGGGCAGGGGTACAGGGAAGAGGCAGAGAATCTGAAGAAGTGAGACTTTTAGAAAGCTCTTCCCACCCTGCTGCTGGAGAGGCAAATTGGAGGTGAAAAGATGAGTTTTATGGGGTTATTCTGTCGTCAAGTGCTTTACCTGCACATCACCGCAAGCACACCTGACATAGCATCACCTTGCTGGGGGCAGGGGGATGCCCACGGGCCCCACCAGGAGATCCGTGCCCGAAACAGCTGCAGGAGTGGGCTCCTTCTGCCAGTGGAAACAAGGACTCGGCTAAATGTGGCGAGCTACAAGTTTCTGCAACAACATGCAAGTCTCCAACATGTGGCCCGTAACGTAGCTGTTGCCATGGTAAAAAATTCATGTTTAGTGAAAAGTGTTAAATCTTGTATCATAAGTTAAATCAGCTGCCAAGACACATTTTCACAAGTAGGGGAATTTTTGTCTTTTCAGAATGGAATGTTTTTCAGTTGACATTGATTTTTCCCTAAAATAAGTCCCCCAGAAAGGAAGCCAATCACACGTGAGGCAGTCCAAGAGCTGAATTACTCTACTCCTTCTCTGAATCATCAACAAGTGTTGTGTGCTAGTGCATGTGTGTGTACAAATGCACTGTAGCTTCATAAATTCCATCTTCTTATACAAACCGGCAGTTATACAATTTATCCAGATTATTAAACTAATGATCCCAGCAGAAACAGCACCAATATTTCATATTTTGGGTGATGAGATTTCAGCAAGTAACTTTTCTAACCAGGAACCATCTCAAAAATCATGTTCAACTTGCCCCAGACTTTTCACAAATACAAGACTGAGCTTGACTATAGAGCTGTTTATGTAGGGCAAGGACAGATATAGAAAAAGTACATTTATTTGTTTTTATGTTTCTTGTTCAGTATTTCAAAAGAGAACAACTGGTTTTAATACAACTTCAGAAAGAGAAACAAGTTAGAATTACTGCAGAATTAGCAAAAAAACCAACAAAACCAAAAACCCAAACAAACAAAAAATCCCCAAAAAATAACACCCAAAAAAACCCCCAGGCACAACAGACTTGTTACTTTTATTCATTTAAAAACTGTTGCAAGGAAATCTGGCTGTTACCAGTTCAAGACCTGTATGTGTTCTTCTTCTCCCGAACTATTCAAATTTGGCTCATTCTAGCATCTTATGGTTAATCTTCCGTATTTACAGCAAAATGCATTTCCAGTGGGAGGTTTTCCCACTGACACACCCATGGAGGACTCAGCCCCGGAACAGCTCCTGCAGAGGAGCCCTGCTGGACAACAGAGAACTCTTGGACAACACTGGGTTTTCCTTTCCCACGTCTCCCTTCAACAACCACAAGCTGAATTTCACCTTCATTGTGTCTTCTGCAGTGAGAACTTTGCCCAACAGATTCCTTTCTTTTTTACCTGCTTCCAAGTAGCAACAGCCAGCAGCCAGTCACATCCTTGTTTCTAAGTTAAGAAACACTTCTGATTCCTCCTCCTCTCTCTAATTATTGCTCCGCGATCGATTTGCCGTACGCCATGCCAAATTTGCACCTTAGCTCCTCACCTCTAGTCACTAAAACTCAAACTCTCCTCCCATCTTCTCCACAAAAGACATTTTCTAGCAAGCAAGCTCCTGCTTATGCTCTCTTGCCTCTCTCTCTCTCTCTCTCTCTCTCTCCTGAAACCAGCTCTTCAGAAAGGCTGGAGCATATTTAGCCCTCCCAGCTCTCTGCCTGTCTCTTTCTTTTATTTTACATGGTTCAGTGTTCACATTCTGCTCTCATTCTGCCTTCTCTCCTTCTTTCCCTGCCCCGGTGCTACAAAAAGACATCTTCTGTGACACCTTAAAGAGAAAAGGTCCCTGAATTAACATGACTTGCACTGCGTGGTATTTTCAGATCGGCCATTTGCTAATGTTGCAAACACAACTAGGAAGTCAGGGAAAGAGCTTACAGGAGCAGATGAAAGCTGCAGAGATAAAATGGAAAGTTTTTACCTGCCAAGCTCTCAGGTTAGGGTTCTAGGTTGCCCTCGGATCTAATAAAGCTATAAAAGAGCCATATTAAGGAGATGCACAGTTGCTTTGCTGTAAATAGCAAGCGTGGCTTTTTCCATCCTCCTAAAGACATGGATTTTTCCTTCCATGATTTGCAAGCTGGTAGCCATAGGTGGTTTAAATTCTTGGTATTAAAAAAAGCTCAGAGCATTGCTGACAATTAAAAACAGCTTTTACACATGCACAATAACGCTTCTCATGCTTTAAAAAAAATAATATGCATATCCATATTACCATCATAATAAGTGCCACAGAGTGACATGATATGATTGAGTATAATGGTTCCTTTGGAGCCATTATGGTCGATCAGTAAATAATACACTTTTGAAATTGTCTAACTACATATTTACACTTGTCAACTCTCATACACTTCAGTGACAGAATTTAAAAGAAACACTGTAAAAAACTGTAAGAACATTAAACCACAAAAACATTATGCTGAAGTAGTATTAAGGTTTGACTTAAACCCACAAAAACATGGAAATTTCAGGTTAAGGCCAAATCTCCTAAAATGATGCGGTATTTAGCTCCCAAGCCATGCCCAAGTGCCTGCAGTGATCCAGGAAAAGCAAGGGATGAGGCAGGAAGGCAGGAGACCATGGGGTCGTGGTGGTCCATGTGAGAATTGAGCCATTGTGGAGGGCTCTGGCCACCAATTTCATAGGTGAGAACCAGCAGCAATTCAGCTGCTCAGCAGAACAGCGTTTCATGATATTTTACATAAACAAAGCCTGGGCCTTTCTCTGTTTACCCAGATGAAATTCCCAATTAAGTTGAGAAAAATTAGTCTTCATTTGTTTCAGAAGAGGCCCCATTGAGACAGTGGGAGTCTAGCTGAAACACATGGAGAAAAACTTCAGGCTTCGACCCTAAAAAGGCATTGTCAAAAAAATATGTTAAACAAACACGACAGTGGATCATTAATATCCCAAAGATTCACTCCATGTGGGGAAAAAACAAGACTGGGAAGGAAGATGGTCTTTCAACAGTAAAATAATGGGCTTGGCGATGTCTTTTTTAATTGATAATTTTGTGTCTCTTGTTCAGCTGTAGCCACTTTTGCTCCAAGCAGTGGTGGCAGCAACTTTATTGGTTCCAGTAGAGCTCTGCTGAAAACAATAAGCATCAAGCTCCCCAATGCCATCTGCCTTTCTGGGAGGGTCACATCCTGCTGCCCTGGAATCAACGGGATATTGAATGCTTGGGAGGTGTCAAGAGCAGCCCCAGGCCCACCTCCTCTGCAACAAAAGGACCCCAGACACTTCAGATGCTCTGCACTGAAATCCTGAACCAGACTTTAAAAAGTAATGATGGATATTTTCCTAGAGCAAAGGTCTTCCTTTCGTATATATCTGTATCCATCCCGTTGCTCAGACTTATCTATTACCTGGCTTGTGAGAACAAGATCCATAAAGGCTTGGCAGGGCAGGCTCTTGAAGTTGTTTGAAGACACAACCACCACACCCCTGTCAAGAGGGAATTACAGCTCGGTTTTATAGTCAACTCTCCCCTTGACTGGCTGATGACAGAGCAGCCTCCCTCTGTGCTCAGCATCTGGGATTTTACAGCCACTGTATATAAATGGGATTTTCATGACAAACAACTCTATATTCGGTTTCCTTGTATATCTGGACGTGAGAACGATCTCTTAAGGCTCTGCTGGGAAGAGGTATTAATGAAGACAAAGAGCATTTCAGGCTGCTTCCCCCCGGAGCATTATCACGATGACAGTATAAAGACTCTGTCCTACACGAGTACTTTAAGTCTACATCCTCCTCCCTAAGCAGCAATCCAGGACCCCCCCGTGTGCCTGACCCTCGCAGCCCCTCCTGGGCATCCCACCACCCAACCCCACCTGACGAGGACAGAATCTGCCATCAGCTCATAGAGCTTCCTCCGGTCTCTCATTTCATAAGCCCTCCCTGGAGATGTTTCCTTTTGTCTAAATATTGTAAACCAGGGTAAGACGAAGACTTAATAAACCCTGTTGCCTTTCCACTTTGTGCAGCGTCTGTCTCCTCTCACCCAACCTCGCGGCTCATGCAAATGTCAGAGCCAGAACAGTTTTTTTACATCTCCTCGGGTCGCCCCACAGTGATATCAGCAAAGGTAAACAAACTACTGAAGTCTGGGTATTTTTATTTCAGATGGCATGTAAATCAGTGGATGAAAGCTGGGAATAAACCGGCAATATGAGGGCAGCTTATTTAAGTTTCCTCCCCCAGCTCAGTGTTCCCTCAATGTAATATAGCTGACATAACCCTACACTAAGGGAAAAAAAGGAAAAACCCAAAGAGATATAAATATTTCCTCCAAAGTCAAAGACACTCTTCCTTCAAGGTGTTTGGCCAACTCTTACAGAAAGAGAGAAGCGTTTCCTTACCAAATGCAGAAATCTTCACCTGCAGGAAATCAGGAGGAGCCCAGACACCACCTCAAGTGCTCAGGATGGGCACAGGGTTCATGTGCAACACCCCAATGAGGATCCCAGATACCATGAGTGCTTGGGATGGGCACAAGCTCCACATGGGAGCAGCAGAACCTTGGATTCAGGTGCTTGCTTCCTGCTGTACCATATACAGCTCTTCTCAAACAACAGCCAGAGCAAGAGCTTCCTCCTGGGACTCAAATCAGAAAATGACTGGTCCTGTGTAGAGCTGAAAGCCCCTGGAAAGATGGGTTTTTAAGAGCAGGAGCTCCAGCTGCCACTTAATTGTCCAACCAGTGGGTGCCTCAAACCCACAAGCTCCTCACACCATTATCTCCTGGCAGAACGATGTTACATGCTCCCACTTTTCCCTCTCTGCCTCCTTGTTTAAAGCTTTCTGGCTGCTGGTGAGGAAATTATTCTGCCTTGCTCTAACTTCCTCTCCATCACCTTTCTGTCTGTGAGGACTGGTGAGAAAATGTTGCCACTGCTCTTACACTTCTGCATCATCCATTTCTGAGGCCCTTATAGGAAAAAAAAAGGCTGTCTCCCAGCTCCTGCCGGTGATAGTTTTATCAGATAATAGCATAAAGCAGGAATGATCCTGTAAAGCTGTTACCAATACCCAGAGGTATCTGAATTGCAGCAGTGAGACAGATCACACCCGCTGCATTCACCCACCAATGGGCAAAGACTGAGCAGCATCCACGGGACCTGTCTACTAAAGAGACTATCACTACTTTAACCTGCCATCAGCAGTTGTTTGGCTTCTCTGATTTCCTGCATGCACACTGTATTTTTTTTGTATTTTATTTTAAGTTAAAACCTGCTGAAATTTGATAGCTCCAGACACAACAGTGCCAAGGAAAAGGAGCCTCTGGTCCCTGAGAGGGACTTCTTTCCGTGCTGGCTTGACACATAAAATCTGCTTCTTCAATTATGTCTTCCCTCTTACCTAGATATGACGGTGTGAAAACATAATAAAAGCTCTCAGAAAAGAAGTTCAAGGAAGCTGATAAGGTATTTCTCAGACCTCATAAATGCTTTAATACCAAGATAGCCACTTGCACAGCCCAGCTCTGCCCCTGTGCCACGCCGGTGACTGCAGGCTCTCGTGCCTCTCCAAAGCACCAGCACCTCCATCTCCAGCAGCCTAAGAACTGCCCTGAGCAATAAAAACGCAGCTGCTGCCACACAAAACTGCAGCTAAAAACCCCACTTTGCACTGTTAGCACTCTGCATCCAAAGAGGTACAGGCGGTTTACAAGAGTTTTTCATGTACACACACCTGCAAACTCGCAACTTCACACACCCCACAACATCTCTGCTGTGCCATTCCTGGTTCAAAATATCCCTTAAAACACCTCAAGTATCAACGAGGCAATTTTAATCATGCGTTCACAACCTCTACCGAGCCAGGGTGACGCCTTGCAGATAAAAGCTCTGCTCAGGACTTGAAGTTCACCACCTTCACAGAGCAGAATCTTTTCCTGTTATGTGGTTTATTGGAAAAAGAGATATTATTTGTATGATAAAACAGATTACTTGAAGAACTGTCCCAAGAAATCATTATAGACATAGAAAAGTCAGGGCTTGTTCTATAACCACAACAAAAATTCTCTATTTGTTTTTCTAAATATAAAGCAACGAAAAATACTACAAATTTGGGCGGGATATAATTCTACACTAAAGCCTTCAGTTTAGGTGTGAGAAGATTTTTTTACTGAGAAGGCGTGAAATTCCCCCTTCTCCTGGTGATGAGAAATGCCCCCTGATGCCCCAGCTCCTCCAGGACATAGCCAAAGTCGAAATAATTTTCAAAACTAATATGTACACTGAGTAACATGGTTAACATCATCCAATGAATTTAGATCCACCTACACGGTATAAATATATCTAGATAAACTGTCACCTTCAGCAGAATTCATTAAAATAATGTTGTATCTTCCTTGTTAAATGTAATTTTTTTAATTGAAATTTAATCTTACTGCATTATTTGGTAGATTTTTAATTGACATTTGTAGTAATTAATTGGTAAGCATTACAGCTTTGTCTGAAGAATTTAAAACCAAATTTGACATCGAGATTGGCCAGCCACTGCTGTGAGGTGCCTGCTGGGAGCATTTCATCATCCTCCCAGCCCCTCCTGCTGATCAGAGGTGGGAGATGATGGTCTCTTTCTTACAGTCATGAATTACATTACTAATGTATTCCATTACCACCACGCAAATGTCATGTTAATTCCTGATCATCATCAAGTCATACAATGGTTTCCACGCTGGCACCCAGCCAATTAGTGGTGTGGAAAAATATTCCGCCAATTATATAACTTGAATTAGGTTAAGGACTCAAGAGAAAGCAAAATAAATGCTTTGAAAATACTTCTGAGATAAAATGTAAGTTGACACTGTCTTCATGTGCTATAGCCGATGTTATACAATCTGATAGGCAGCTGCCAACATTCATAACTGTTTATTAAATCTAGCCTCTCTTTATGGTGGCAGCTAAGATCTGTATTTTTACCAATATTAGGTTCATTGTGTTATGAAAAAAGACCAAAATACTTAGGAGCATTCACACCAGCTTATAAAACTTACATTATGTACTTTATTAAATTGTTAAAATTACTTCTTCTCTCCTCCCCCTGCCACAGAGAAAGTTCCATGGACAGAAAAGTTTCAGAAAAACAAAGTCTTTCTGTAGCCACTGGTGCTGTAAGGAGCAAGGGAGTTACTGCAAGGACAGAGGTGACATCTTGGCACTGCTGTGACCTCTCTCTCTGAGTAGCACTGCCGGGGATGCCAGGCTGGGCTCCTGGAGTTCCCCCCATCCCACTGACACACGTCTGGGTCAGCACAACCTGGGGGAACCCACTCCTGCTCTGCAGACAAACCCCTCTGGCTCTTGCTCCCTGGTTATCACAAGAAGCATCACGGGGCAAATACAGCCCTTTTGGTAACCAGAGGGGAGGACTGAGGGAGGAGAGGGGCACTGTCACAAGGAAAGGTCCCCACAAACCCATGTGGGAAGGGCAGGGACACAGCAGGTCCCTGATGCGTTGTCTGCTCGGTGACAGCGCGGAGCCCCGCCAGCAGCACCACCAGGCTTTTAGTACCACCCCATTATTTTGATTTGTTCCCTTCTTAACTCAATTTATCGTACAAGCATGGTTATCTCCAATTTAAAAACGTACACAGCACCAGCTCCTCGACTTTAAAAATTTATAACTACGAGCAATTTGTTAAAACCTTTTACTGTATCTTTCTGTCTCATTTTCCGAGGTGCTGCAATGAGGCAATTCACTGTTCTGGCTGCTTACCCTGGATGACCTTTGCCTGCCATAAAATGGTATACAACTGAATGCTCTGCTTTAAATAAAACCCTTGCCTCTTCGAAAGGCCCTACGTATTCAGTCAACACAATCAGCAGAAACCACATTTGGTTACTCAATAAGCTGGAAACTTTTTAAGACACGTACGGCGGTGAATGAATTCCTGACATCACCAGGGACACTCGAGTGGGGAACAAGAGAGACCGCCGAGAAGTGGCTCTTGCTGCAGCTGGAGAAAGGATCACTCCTTTAAGCTGAACTCTCAAGGAAAACGAGAACAAAAACTGAATTAGCTCGACACGTACCCTCTGCAGTCAGCACATTGCTAGGCAACTTACCATCTCTTGATAGAATTATGGTGGAGGGCTGGTCATACATCAGGGTTAAGATGAACACAAGCACCAGTTTGGGCCAACTGCTCCTTTCCAGTGGGAATGCTCAATGCTTGGTCATTTCGTATTATTATTCTGCAATATTTCCTAAGCACCTAGAGAGCCTAATGCATTCAGAAGGTATTTTAAAGCTATTATGTGACATGAAAATTTTAAGATAACTGGAAGTAAGTGAATTTTAGGAGGAATAGCGTGAGTCTTTTTTTTTTGTTCAAGCCAGTATTTGGAGGGAGTTAACAATCCTTCTTCCCATTGCTTTTATTTTTGAATAGTGACGGTATCCAGAGGGCACGTTACTTGAACACTTTGTCTTTACTCCTGATGCTGGTTGGCCACAGGTCCACACCTCCATAATTCAACCTGGTGCTGCAAATGGATGCTTTGAAACACTCCGGTCCTTCCGTTTGCCACCTCTGAGACCAGACACAAAGTGCTTTTACAAGCAGTGCCACAGGGCTGTCACAGCACCCAGCGATGCCACACTTCACCCATGCCAGCCTTACAAGGGCCTCAATCTTTAACAATACCTGGATATCAAAATTCTGACCCCAGGCATTATTTACATTTACTAAAGAGGCATTAAGCAAATGCACGGAGTGCTTTAAATCGAGGCATGTACCTTGCATATAACCCCACATTTCCCATGCATACTGTATAGGCACAAAGAAATAATTAATTACCTAACCACCGTGATTAAAATCAATTGATTCATATGTGACAGAGCAGTGAGAAATTTTTGCATGACTGGAGAAGTCTGGAATTGGTCCCCATTTGGGTGTCTCAGTAGTATCAGTGAGGTTGGTAATTCAGACATGAAGGAAGCGGTGAGAATCCCTCTCCTCTATGAACACTTTGAGCTGCCATATGGGTTTGTTCTACTGTTTACTATACCAGTCGGTAAAAACTGAACAGCTATTATAATCTTTGCTAAATGACATGGTAATTATGCTACCTCTGGAAAAAAAAAAACAAAAAAGAAAAAATGGAAACTTAACACAAAAAAAAAATCACAATTCACTGGTGTGCGAATTTCTTGGGTTTTATAAACTTTGAATTGAAATGCACTTTCCAACACATAGAGGGATATTAAATATATAATAGAAACCTGAATTTATTTTAAAAAACAATTTGTGGTCCCAATTCCTACACAATTTAATTATGCAGATTTCCTGAGTTTGAAAGATTTCTCACACAAACTTTCCAGTTTTGCTGCAGAATGAGATGATTCTTGTTTTTCCAACCCAATATTGACCCTCCTCTCACCCAGTTATTAAGAGAGGCAATCAGGAGGAGGCAGGTAAGAGGAGTGGGCATGGGAAGCTCCCCATGCCAGGTTCCTGGGGGATGGGGACAGCTGGAAAAGGCACAACTGTCCCTTGCATGGCACAAAAGGGACCAAGGGGCTTCTCGGGGGGTAACCCCACCAGGAAAGGCAACCGGCCCTTAACAGAGGAGGGGTCTCACTCCACCAGCCTCTCAAGTCTGGCTGTTCCAGGCTTTGTCCCCATGTCCCCCAGGCTGGGCAGCAGCACCAAGGTGGAGCACACACCACAGGACAGCTCTCCTGTGTACCAGTGACACCATTTTGTCACTGGGATGCAAGTTCAGCAAACGCTGGAGCTGATTATCTGCTGGCAATGGCTCCTTTGAGAGTCCATCATGTGACACATGATGGCGAGGAGACCTCTCCATGTTCATATTTAATCATGACACAAATTGCCCACATAAGCTTGGTTTAGATCCTGTCTATCTGCAAGGCTTCAGTTTTGGGCAGTGGCTTTGCCTGCATGACTGAACTCCAGTTTCACTCCCAAAGACCTCACAGTTCATAGGATTTGAGGGGATGAAGGAAAAAAAAAAAGGAAAGGATTATTTTTTCTGTATAGGTAATATTTGGTATTTATGCTATTTCATTACAATGAAGGCTGCTTTGGGTTTTTTTAAGAATAGTGGTGACTTGCTTTTAAACACAGATAATAAACTTCCCCCCACCATATTAAAAAGGGGAGAAAAGAATGAGGGAAAGAGAATTTGTAAGAAAGAATAAGTGAGAGTTATTGCAAACTCAGACTTGACAACTCACCAGTTTTACTTGCAGGCATCACACATATCCATTCATGACTCAGGGCAAATACAGGAAAGGATTGGAACCCTTCTCATGGCAAATGTGTCTGGAAGCCGGAGTCACTCAGAAAAAATGTTCTCAGGAGACTGGAAGACAAAAACATGTTTTAAAACTTCACTCAGTTAGAATCATATCAAAGCCTATCGTATTCCTTTGAAAGTAAAAGGTGGTTATAAATGCTGGAGCTGAGGGGAGCATTACAGAAGCATGTCTATGTATCAAACTATCACACAGCAGACTTTATTTGGCTTTAAATAAAACCAAAACTTACAATATTAAGAAAGGTTTTCAGAGACAAATGCTTATTTCACATTTGCAACGTGCTCCTCCGACAGGAGGGCTTATATTCCTTCTAAATACCAAAATGTGTCACCATCCAAATCCACATTCTGCCTGAAAACACTGTACTGAGCACAAAATCCAGACACTTTAACCTACTTTGCATTATCAAAATATAACACTCTGAATTTCTGAACTATTTACTCTCTGTCTTTACTCACTGCATCCTGATAAAACCTTAATAAAATGTAGAATCTCTTGTTAGCGTTAATCTTTCCTCTAAGATAAGGAAAAACACATATAAAAACTATTTGATGTTCAGGGTGGAAAGGCAAAATTTACAAACATCAGTTAAGAAATACCAATTAGTATGGTTTTTTCCCCAGCTATTAGTAACACAGATTGAGCTTAAGCTTAGCTCAGAGGAACCTGTTCCCTGTACAAATGAAGCATCCTTTTTACTAATAAGGGTATTTTAAAATAAGCTGTATCATATCTTCACTGATAAAGTATCTGCACTGCGTAACAACTCACTCAGAAATACAACCAGAGGTGTTCCCAGGGCTGTTCTGCATCACACCCATGAAACCACATGGGATTTAAACAGCAGCTCTGGTGCCTGCCCAAATTGGAGGAGGGCACACTCTGCCCTGAAGGATGCACCAACACCTGGGACAGCCTCTGCTCCCTGCACCTCTGCACCACAGGGACCTGCAGCACAAACCCCAGGGGACAAAACAAACTTTGCAATGGAAAAAAAAATCTGGGAAAACTGGAAGAAGAAAAATACGAAAGCAAAAATCACCTGTGGTGCTTCTGAGCCCTTCATTCCCCAATCCTCACCCTCAACAGCATCCCCAAGGCAGTGGCTGTCCCCAGCCTTCCCACATCCACTAGCACCCTGACAGGGGCAAGTACTGCCATCCCCAAATTAATCTCATGGAGTTAATTATTTTGGCAGTCCACTGCAGCCTTCCTGAGGAACATCTGGAAGCTTCTGTCTTAGCAACAACTGCACGAAATTTTGTAAGACAAAATCCAGGTACTTCTCTGGCCCTGGGGCTTTCTCCCGTTCTTTGCTGAATGTGCAACAGCTCAAAGATCACAAGGGTTCAGAAATCTAAATATAGGGATTATGTGACCCTATTACAAAACTGTGCTACACAATAAAAATAGATCCAAAAGGGGTTTTTAAACAGCATTTA
Organism: Orthonyx spaldingii; assembly: GCA_013397795.1. Taxonomy (NCBI): domain Eukaryota; kingdom Metazoa; phylum Chordata; class Aves; order Passeriformes; family Orthonychidae; genus Orthonyx; species Orthonyx spaldingii. The sequence continues at coordinate 43,276 of VZTJ01002941.1, read as the reverse complement.
TGCTAAAAATTACTTCTTTCTCAGAGACTCTGAAATACCTGCAAACCAAAAGTGACCTGCATCTTGCATTGGTTGCATTTTATTCATGAGGGGCAGACCACTTGAGAGAAGCAATGGAGCAGTGTCAGAAACACACGTCCGAGCCTTGGTTTATTGCTGTGCTTGATGACAGATATGCAGATGGGTTTGTAGCTGAGCAGAAAGCTGCATCTACATATGTTGGGACAAGATTTCTCCAGCTGACCTGCTGCACCACAGTATTCAACTGCTAATCTTTATCCACAATACATCTCTAGAGCAGGAAAGTATCATTAGACCTCTTTAGAAGATGAGGAATTGAGGCTCATTTTAGCTAATGCTTGCTCAAGGAAGTTAACGTTCGAGACTTTAGAAGCAAAATTATTGTCTAAATAATATATATGGTCTGCAGAGGATGAGGGCTGCAGTGTACAGAAGCACTGTCCTCACCTGCAGATCACCCCTCACATCCTTCCTCAACACAAGGAATATCATGACAAGCAGATTTGGAAGCTGAGAGAGTTTCTACCCAAGGAATAACAAGCAGTACTGGGAGGAGGTAAAGGCGTTCCATCCAGCTTGGCGTGAACTCTGACAGTGCACCTGGAAAAATGGATGCTTCTTACGCCATCAAAAACTGACCTCACCATAACACTCCACAGAACATTTCTTCAGCCAGGTTTCCCAAGGGAACAAAGCCTGCATGATCACCATGTACTTTCTGCACCCAGCCCCACCTGCATCTTTTGAATCCCTTGGATTAATGGGAGCAGAGAGCTCCCAAAGACATGAGTTCTCACGGCATTAACTCTAGGGCTTGCCCCACTGGCGGCCTCCAAACCCATTGGATCAGCTGTCTGCCAGAGCCAGCTGGCTCCAGGCACAGAGGCAGCTCCAGGCTGAGCCTGGCACAGCAGCTGCCTGCCAGGAGGGAGCCCAGCACAGCCCAGGGGCACGAAGGCAGCTCAGGCACTTCCCTGGACCTCAGCGCTGGAGAACCTGGAGAAACAACCCGTACTGCTGAGGGGAAGGGTGGGGGAGGGAGAGGAACAGATTATAGATCGGTTCTGATAAACTCAAGCCTTTAATGATCTACCCACACACTCGAGTTCGATCTGGCATTGACAAATTGAAGCTTTTAATGATGTGCCCACACATTTGAGTTGGCCACTCCTCTTCTACAACTTCCACAAAAATAGCACGCTGGGTTAAAGACACAGAAACTCTAATACTGCTGCAACGTGAGCAAAACCCTTGATCGGTTTGGCAAACCTTCTTCCCCAAAAGATTTTTTGACAGAGCCTCCAATACAGCCCTCTAACACAGACCTTCTGTGCTGCCCTGCTCCCATACAGATTCTTCGAGGGCTACAGCTCAATAAGGCGCAATGAGATGCAGGAGCTTTAGCATAACTGAAGTACAAAGTCAATCAAACCTTGAAACAGGAATCTGGGCTTCATTAATTCCAGCAATCACAACGTTTTTATTATCACTGTATTAATCAGAATAGGAAACCTATTAATCTGCCCCCAACAAAAATTAATCTTCGTAATATTGAACAGATTTGAAAGACAAGTTTTAATATTTCACTATTTAAATCTCAAAGGCAGAGGCACACAGCTCAGACAATCTGGCAGATCACTATGGACTTCATCTCATCAGCACGAGGTCCCTCACCTTTCCCTCTGTGCATCTGCACCCTGGGGTCCAGCTGCTCCTGACGCTTTTGAAAGAACCCAGAGCATCATTTCCTACATCAAACTGCAAAACTGGCTGCAGTCCCTGATGCACTGAGGAGTTGTCAAAAGTTCACACTGTAAAGGAACAGCACCACATCCAGCAGTGCCTGGGCGGCACAGGCTGGAAGTGCCACCAACACCAAGGGAGCTCTGCAATGGGCAGGACACAACTGGCAGGCAGCAGATGCATCCCTGTGTGCACAGGGGAATGAGAAGAGGTGCAGTAGAAGAAAACAGCAAGCAGGCTGCAAAACAAGAAAGTATCTGAAATTCCCGTGCTCCACCGGAGCGAGTCAGGGACTGCTACACAGACCTGGCTGGGTTACCTGCACCAACCCCCCAAAGCTGCAAAACATCCCCCCGACACCACGTGGGGCATCAGAACAGAGCCCAGTTTAAAGGAGCACACAGTTGGCAGAGGAGAAGTCCTTACAAAATGATGGCAAGGAGCAGGACAAGTCAGAAAGGGGCTGAGGAAATAAAAGATGAATGACAAATGTGACTGAAAAAGGTGAACCATCCAAAGCATCTCCAGATACCCATGCCATGCCAGGGGAGGGTGACATGAATGAGCACATGGCTGCAGTTCCTTTTGCTGCGCTTCCATCACCATCCTGCTGTGGCAATCGCTGAAGGACAGGTTCTTTCGCTACTTGGCCAAATTTTCATTAAAGCTGCTCTCAGCAACACATGAATACCTACACACATGCATCGACACACACCTCGGGACTGTAACTGGCACAATCCAGGCCTGATCAAAGGCAGAGCTTCAATCATCTCACACACGACTCATGTCAGGCTGTTTACTGACTGCACTGCAACTACAGAATTCTGTTTTAACTAATGATTTCTCAAAGCCATGTTGCACAAAAGAAAACAGGTTCAACTTGTACATCAGTGCCTAAGAGACTGCTCCAAAACAGACAACTGTATGAAAAGTTGTGCCCATGTATACATATATACAAAACTGTTTTTAAGTGACTGTTCTATATTAGCATAAATCTGTGTTCCACCAATTAAGCTTTGAATGCACGGCTGATATCGCTCGCTATTTTAAACAAGCGGCATAATAAACGCAAAAATTCAAATATTTTAGAGAAAATACTTGGAGAGTTGAGACATTAATTTTGCCATATACAATCTGTTTCACAGGGATTTAAAAAGCTTTATTGCCACCCTGGGTACATTGGAATAAAGATGAAACACCATCCTTTCCTATTTACATATTAAAAAATACGTGTCTTCTTGGTACAGATTACCCGGCTTGCTGATACACGACTCTGTTAAAAACAAAACAGCCTGTCTAGAAAATCCGAAGCCCCAAACTAGATGTGTCCTTGCCCTCTAACAGGTTCTAAGTGGAAATAAAATGTACTGCTGGCTTGTTTATCCTCCCCTCTGGTGAGTGTCCTGGGGGAGTGAGCCCAGAGCAGCTCCTCAGGACTCTGCCTAAACACAGAGCTGTTTACCAGCCACCAGAACCAGCAGCAAAATAAAAGGAGTGAGATCAGACAGGAAAACCTTGGGATCTCACGATGTCTATATCCAGGTGGGAAAAAAAAAGAAAAAAAAAGAAACAAAGAAACAAAAAAAGTAAAACCACCAAAACCCAAACAAACAAAATATACCCCCCCCCAAAACTCCTAACATCCTTATTCTTATTTCTGATATATTTTGATTGCAGCTTGAGATGCTCAGCTAAAATGTTTCAATACAGATAATTTTTTTCTCCAAAACAACCTTTTTCCTTTTTTCCCCCTTTTTTCCCCTTTTCTTCCCCTTTAAATAAACTGCATTAGAAACACATGTCCAAAGCATCCCTAAAAAGACCACGAAGTCTGCTTGCAAGGGGAACCTCATTGCACCGAGTGGTAACATTTGTTCTCTCCTTTCAGCTGGGATCCACCTCAACTTTTTGATGTTGGTTGGAGCTTTTATTTGCAAATAGAGCAGAGCTGCCTGGGATGGAGGGCTCCTCCCGAGCGTGCCATGTGGCCTGCACAGATGTTCCTTTTATTCCCGTGTCCCACAAGGCTCCGTGGCTCACTGGTGTTAAACAGATTACGCAAGTAGAACACTTGATTTTGCATGTCCCCCTTTTTTTCCAACAGTTGTCTAATTTACTCAACTCATTCTGCCCCCTCCTTGTCCCTCACAATCACTATAGAAAACACAGAAAAATGCAGCTGAAGCAAGGAAGTTTCTCCTCCAGGAGCAGAATATAGAGGAATGCTCAGCATCCGCAAACAAGGCAGAAATGCAGAAGAACAAAACTTATTGGGACAGTAAAGTAACCAGCTCATTAGTCAGGTTGTGCTAAAGAAACTTCATTATATCCCAGCAGCACCAGTCGCTACAAGTATCATAATCTCTCACCCTTATTTTTATGTCCAAATGAGAGGTGAACATTTTTCCAAAAAAAAAAAAAAAAAAAATCTAACACCAATTATGGGTGCTAAGCATTCGAAAATCCTTGAAAATCTGGCCTTCAACTCGGTCACAAAGAAGGGGCTTAATTTCCCGGCTGTCAGGCATCCCAATCAACAACTGAAGTCAATGGGATCTACACAGCACCTTATTAAAAAAAAAAAAACCAAAAAACAACAGAGCCTAAGAGGCCCATTAAGGAACTTCAGCTCCAGGGAGAGAACCTCGCTGCTGAGCACAGCAGCAATACACAGCTTTGTGCACCAGCCACTTTGCTCTCATGCTTAATTTGATTAATCATTTTGGTATTATCCCCAATTAGAAAAGTGTCTAACAGGACAAAAATAATTTAAAAAAAAAAAGGTTTAAGCCTAAGGAACGGCAGCCACTGAACACACAAGGACTTGGGACTTCTGGCATTTACCAAGGATACAAAATTGAAACTAAAAATTGCAGACAAATACAAAGGCATTGGTGTTTCATCCAGACTGCGGATTATGATATTTTTTTTTTTTTTTAATAAACTGCAACCGAATTCCAGATGTTGAAAGTTGGGAAGTAAAAACTGCTTTAGCTGTAAAAACACAGAAAGGTGAGACAAAAAATTCTGCTGAAATATAATGAATCTTAGGGATGAAAACGAAACCCGTGCACCCCCTCACCAGGAGAGGGCTGGGACAGGGATTTTTGCACTCTGTGTGCCAAGCCAGGTGGTGGCACAGGGGTTTGCCCTGAGTTTCCTTTTGATAATGGACAGAGTAGAGCAGGAACCCCTGGGAATTCCTGCAGCAGAAAGGGGAACAAACCTCCCTGCATTTCTGCTCTGTGGAAGTTGTGAACGGAGCCCATGGGACCTCCCAGCACCAAGACCTGGCTCCTTGCAGTCCATGGGTGGTACCTGGCAACTCCAGGGCAGGGACCACTTGTGGATGCCATGGACACAAACTAGTACATCCCAATAAGGCACACAAACCCATGTTTTCTTCCACCAGAGTCCAAATCACCCCTGACACAGCAGAGCCACATCTGAGGCTCCGCAGTCCTTTCAGCATCCAAATACAATCCAAAAGTGGACCCGCACGACTGGTTCTCCGTTCATTTTATGGGCTTGGTCACCACCAACACTCAGGGATTTTGAAAGCAGAATTCAAGGCAGTAATGTGAGATCACTGGGTTTGCCTCTGCTTGTTTCCATCACAGCATCCGCAATGCTACAGATGAACACAGAACATCCAGAGTATCCCACAGCATCCCAACTCCTTCCCAGAAGTGACTGAGTCTCACCCTAAAATTCAGGAACAGCAGCAAATGTTTGGATTCTGATAAGAAGGGGAATATTCATCAGCATACTTCACTAGTGATGCAGTCACAGCTTGCAAACTTAGTCACAGAAATATGACTGAACTTGTCTGCTACCACACAACAAAGTACCGTCTAGTGGTTAAAATCGGAGGACATGATTCAGGAATGCAAGCCTTTTCAAAGAAGAACTAAAACACATGATTAAGTGCTGTTGAAGTCAATAGGCTGATTCAGAGACCAACTTCTGGAGCGATGGATAATACTCCCCACATTGCCATATGGCTCTCAGTCAAACTTCCTAGAAGCATTTGCTAATACTGGGTTCCACCACAGCTTTTGGGAGGCCTGTTTTTCTTTTGCCCTTTATTTTCCCCCCCTTTCTTTTTTTAAACCTATGTCTGGGATAATTTTCACCCACTCTGAAGATCCTCCAGGCTCTCACTGACTGAGAGAGAATGTGCAGCCGTGACTACTGCAGGGTGGTGCAGATTCATGCAGTAACTAATAGTCTCAAACGCAAAGTTATCTATATATATAAATGAATGCAAGAACGTATTATATAAATATATGCTATATAAAATAATAAATGCAAACCTGTTATAATCCAAAGGCACTTTTTGTGGTGTTTAGTGAAAGGCACGCAACCCTGTTACAGTGATGAAATCCAGCACAAGCCTCTTGGCCGGCCGAGGGATCTTTGCAAGCAATCCCAATCCCACCTCAGAACTCTCGAACCTGCTTCCTTTACGACCTGCAAATATTTCACTTCTCCTGCCAGCTCACTGCTACACTAAAAGGTTCTGTAGCAGGTTTGCTATTCTGCTAATCTACACTGTGCACAGACAGCAGTCCCTTGTCACAGCTTCCTGCAGAGCGGTGACACCAGCACGGCCACCACATCCGACCCTCCGGCAGCACTGCAGCCCCAAGCCAAGCAAACCCCATCCAGAGGGTCACCCCATTTCCTGGGAACGCCATCCAACAGCACCTCCTGCTCCCCAGCCTTCCCCAGCCTTCCTGCCAACACAAACACACAGCAAACCAAGCCGTTTAGCAGGATAAATGGCGGCCCAGCAGTGCTCGAGCTAACATTTACAGCGACTTGGTAACAGTTTGTATTTGTATTTATGCGATGAGAAATGCAGGGGGAGACCACTGGCAGAGCCACCCACTGACTTTCATGCCCTCCCCTATGCACACAACTGAAACAATCCACTAATTTTGCACATGTCCTAATCCTTGAAAAGGTTGAAAACTTACTCTTTACGCTTAGTCACGGAAAAGAAGAAAGAAAACAAAAGCCCAAGGAATTCTTGCTGGCTTTTTGAAACACTTCACAGATAAGGCATAACATCATTTTTAAGCAGTTTGAAAACACCCTGTTACTGCCTACAATTAAATAAATGTAATCACAGCCTAAGCTGGCCCTCCCGGCCATCTGTCTTTAAGGCAATGGGGAAAGAAGAGGTGCTACAACGTGCAGTACTTTTTCTGGCTTTTAAAGTGTTTCTCCTTAGTCAATATCTAAATTAAATCAAATGGAGTATACTAAGTAAGCCCATAAGACACAGCGCATGATGCAAAAGTCTTAAAATCCTTATCTACTGAGCACTCCAGCTTAAAGGCTGATGTTTTATGTTCCCCTGCAGTGCACGGGGATCCTGCTGGCTTGGCCAGACTAGGAAAATAAGCTTCGAATGACCAAATGCAACTGCAACTTGAAAAGTAGGAACCAAACCAGACACAACAAACCACAGAGCAGCCGCCCCAGCCCGGGCTGGGCTCACCCAGCGCTGCCATTCCCTCCCGGCAGCGGCCGACTTCACCTTCCCGGAGCTGCTGATAAGATGCTCGGGAGCCCAAGCCCATGAGTGGGGCTGTTAATCACCAGGTTTTTAGCCCGGGATGCTCAGGGTGAGGAAGGCAGAAAGCTGGGGCGCGCTGGCAGAGGCACAGATGCACGGCGTTGTGCAAATCTGCTGAATTCCAAAGTTATGAATTCCCCGAGTTTAAGCGATTCTGAAAATGCCCGTGAGCCAAAATCCACAGTCCTGTCTGAATGTTCTCCCCACAGGTCCTGGGGCAGGGGAACCCACCCCATGTACAGGTGCCATGGACAGGGCATTTGGGGCATTTTCTGCCCGTGAACATCCTGCAGACAGCTCACAGGACAGTCATTCCCTGATTGTGTTTCATCTTTATTCCAATGTACCCAGGGTGGCAATAATGCTTTTTAAATCGCTGTGAAACAAATTGTATATGGCAAAATCAATGTCTAAATTAATGTCTCAACTCTCCAACTATTTTCTCTAAAATATTTGAATTTTTGCGTTTATTATGCCGCTTGTTTAAAATAGCGAGCGATATCAGCCGTGCATTCAAAGCTTAATTGGTGGAACACAGATTTATGCTAATATAGAACAGTCACTTAAAAACAGTTTTGTATACATGGGCACAACTCTTCCTGACCTCATTGATCCTGGGAAAGAAATGAGTGTTCCTCCAGACTCATGCACTTGAATCTACCTCCCATGGCAGAAGCAGGGAGCACCAAGTACTGCAGGGCCTATAAATACCAACATGCAAATAAAACGAGAGTGCAAGTCAAGCTCCACCATCTATCCTCCAAATTTGTATATGTTTCTCTCCTGAATATATGTAACTAAAGCGTAACTACACATGGAACATCATTTTACATGTCCTATTAAAGGGACATTTACCGCAAGTAAGAGTTAAGCAGCTCTGGTATTAAAATGGGAATAAAATTATTGCTGATATCAATGGCATAAATTAATACTACTAGTTAATTAAATCCAGCTGTATCCTCAGACTTTTATTCTAAGACTGAGACTTCTTCACAAAATTTGTGCTACTAAATATTATGATTTAAGTCCTTAGCTCTACCAGATCAATCACTTTAGGTTTTATTGATAACTCATCTACCCTACCTTTGGCACACCTGCCCACAGAAACAAACCACACATTGTACCTTATTTCCTCCATAGAAAAGCTCTGCAATTTCCACCACATCTACTAAGTATATTTGGAGGTCAAATTTCAGATCTCCTCCTTTGGGCTTTTTTTTCCCCCTCCTTGTTACATTTCGACTTGTAAGCACCAGAAAACCGTTTCAAAGATGAAAAAAAAAAAAAACAAAAAACCAAAAACCAAAAAAACCCAAAACCAACACTTTCTGAGCAGAAAAAAATGCAAAAATCACATTTCCTCTGGACTAGACATCACAGCTTGAAAAGGAAGAAAGGGAGAGAAAAAGAGAGTGAGCCAGTTCATGCTGCAGAGCAGCCGCTGGGCTGGAGCTGTGACGACAGCACTGGGACATCCTCAAATCCACCCAGCATTCCAACAACGCAAAGCAAAGCACTGCCACTGGTGCAGCCGATCCAGGGGCATCCCAACCCTATGGAGAGAATGCATCGAGCTGTGATGAACACATAAAGTGAATTTTAAACCGTGGTAGTTGTTTTTTACATCTTCTAAAATCAACAGGAACTCGGCACACGGCTCTCCAGCAGCACTTGGAAAAACTGAGTTCACAGCGCCGAGGGCACGGGGGGAAGCCTGGTCTTAGCCAACATCCTTTGGCACAAAGAGATTGCCTGACATCAGCAGAAAGGATCAAACATGCTCTGAGAAGTTCCTTAGAGACATAATATAAAAAACCCAAGTATTATTAAAATAATAGTGACTGATTCACACTAGTAAGGGCTAAGGAGGACAGAGAGGGAGGGAAAAAAAAAAGAAAAAAAGAAAAAGACACCAGACTACAGCAATAGCAAAAAAAAAGTAATTTCAGGGCCCAAACCAATGTAATCTTCAAAAAATTAAAACAATTTCATAAAACAACACCACTACAAGCCCACCCAAAGCAGCAAGAAGCCATTTTTACCATTTTAATCAAATACAAAGCTGATATGCTAACTTAAAGGATCAAGACAAAATAAGATATGTGGGATGGCAATCTGAATGCCAAGTTTTACCCATGTGAATTCAGTTATAAATGCTCAGAAAATGTGATTCCCTAACTTAGAAATAGCAGCTGTAGCATTCAAAGGTACTCCAGTAATTACTGGAATGCTTGCTGAAAAACTAGACAGAAGCTAACATCTTACTTACATTAAATACACATTCGCCACAAATTAAAAGAGCCACAGAAAAAAAGAAACAAAAAGAACAAAAAATAACAAAACCAGAAAACAATCAGGCTAGCAGATGTTCAAGAAAAGAAGGGGGGGGTGAAAAATGACAAGAGAGGGCCAGATGCTCATTTCTGGTGGTCGTCACAGCACAGTGAAGGTTCCCCACACCACCAGCCTCCCCAATCCACCGGAGCTCAACAGCCAAAGGGAGTCAGATTGTCACCTCTGCATCTGTAACTGATAATTTCATCCCAGATACTGCAATAACACGCCACCTTAAAATCTCAGAAATGCTGCCTAGTCATCTGAGACAGGAGTAAAACAAGCAGCAACGCCAAGTGGAGTTGTCTACTACTGCCTGAGGGACTCCTGGGTTTAGCAGCCGGGCTGGCATAAGGATTGTATTATCGAGGAGTGCCCTGCACTGCTTTATTAAGTGCCAGTGAAGTGTCTATTGCATTCAGTGCCTGGGAAATACGGTGAGAAATGCCAACCGCCAACCACCAAACTACAAATTAAGCTACTTGACCAATCCGCGCTCATTATCAGCTGCTGATCCCTGGAAATAAAACCGCTCTGGAAGTGTGGGGCTGGTGACGTGAGCAGAGACGGGGGAGAGAACCTCTCTGCAGCGAACAGAAAGCCCCAGGACACGCTGGTAGGAGCAGCGAGTCCACACCCAGGCTTTGGAAGGAGGTACCCGAGGAGAAGTTATCTGCAAAATGTGCATCACACTCTCCTGGCTCTCTTCACACCTCCCCCTTCGCAGCCCCACTCCCATGCACCTTCGCGTCTATTCCCACACTTCTCTCGCTACCCACATCCTGAACATATTTATGTTGTAAACATCCATTTGGAAGCACTCGGTGAGCCTGTGGCACACAGAAAGATGCTGCTCTGAGCTTCAGGAGGCAGCCGGCTCGCCATGACCCCTCTCCCCCTCTCCCAGCTGCACAGGAGGGGAAAGAATTACTTGGCCCTCACACTTATCTTTTATCCACTCAGGATCCAGATTATTGCCAAATAAAACTTCACAGCAAAGCTATTAAAAATTAAAGGGATATCTCCCTTCCTACATAATGATTTGTCACAAGCCAGACCTAAATCAGGATTGATGAGGTTCATGGTGCCCTCCTTCCTTTTTTTTTTTTT
>VZTJ01002941.1:260-32407 GCA_013397795.1 Orthonyx spaldingii | reverse complement strand
CCAATTTTTTTTTTTTTTTTTTGCAGCCCTTGTCACTCCTTACTGACACAAAATTTCTCCTTCAGTGCTCCAGACCTTACTTCTTCATCAAGATGAAGTAAGAGGCGAAAGGCAGCTGAGCCAGCAGAAGTGTTCCCACTGTCCTTCAGGAAACAGAGAAGAGTCCAAGTAGTTGGTATGATTCAGAACTAGTGGTAGAAAAAGGACAAACCAGATTACAGCAACAGAGGATTCCATCCAAAACCTGCATCCAAAGAGACTCCTGCTAACATATGGTGGAAATGTGACTTTTTGCAAATATCCTCCGCAGAAGCCAATTCCTTTCCTCCACCCAAGCAACATCCAATAGCTGTAGTAGAGCGAGCTGTTACTTACACGTATTAGTCAGGATAGGCATCAGCCATGATACCAATTTTAATCCATCTAGCTAATGAGGAATCTGCCATCTAGTTAACGTGCTCAGACCCTCCACAGAAATTAAAATCCACCTATGTAGGCTCCCCTCTCACTGAGCACTCCCCATCCCAGAGCAGGGTGGCTGCTCTTCCCACTCCTCGTGTTCCGCGCTCCCTCCGCAGCACCGGCACCGCTCTGCTCCACCAATACAAAGGGGAAGCACCTGAAGCAGAATTGCACTGAAAAGGCAGAACTTGGAAAGAATGCATTAGCAACTTCAATCCAAATATAAAATGCATTTAAAGGTCATAATTTGCATAACTACATCTCATGTTTTTTGTTGTGCAGGGTTGTTTTTTTTCTTTTTTAAATTGCTCTATCCTGGAAGGTGCCGAGCGCCGCTGCTTCTCATTTAAAGTTTTGACAACTCTTAGGGCTGTTCAGTGCTTGTCAGGAGCAGCTCTGCAAGGCATCCTAGGACCACGCTAACAGGGACACAGCATCAAGAAAAAAAAACCTTTTCAAAACACAGACTAACAGGAGGAGGCACACAGCACCGTTATCACGTGGGGACATGGCTGGGCTGACACAGGAGTTTCACTTTCTTGTGATGCAGTCCTCTTAGCGGATTCAGAAAAGCAACAAGATGCAACCAGTCATAACAGGAAAAGCTCAAAGTGCCACAAAATGCCCCAACAACTGTCATAGGTTTATTTAATCCTTTTGTTCACTTGGATCAACAGCTGCTCCAGTCTGCATCCAATGAGGATGCTACACTGATCCCCTAAAACTTCATCTCCAAACCCAGACCCAGACCCAGGAGAAGTGTCATATTTTCCTTGAAAGGATTGTAACTGGAAGAGTAGCAGGTATGAGGAATGCCCTCTTCAACCAAAATGAAAATCGGAGATGCTGGAACATTCAGCTCTTGCTTCCTGCACGAAATTAATTATAACGGCCAATCTGTGCTGCTGCTTAGTCTGCAGGGGAAAAGATGAAATAGCTAAATTGATATCACAGCAAGGGGAGGGCTCATCACAGCAATGTCTGAGGCTGAAGCGGAATTCTGCCTTCGCCTGAGCTGCAGAAGGGAACTCTAGAGATGGCTGAAAACTGTGGCTACAAGCCTGCAGCTCCCCCAGCTTGTATAAACGTGCTTGCAGAGATCAATGTGCTCAGCACTGGGTTCAGAGGCTGAATGCAGCAGCTCTATCACCATTAGCACCTGACTGACGATTGACACAAACCACACACCACCTACAAAGGCACTGCACAGACCCAAGCGTGTGGGAAACGCAGGCTTCCCCAAAACCCTCTGCACCGTCTCAGATGTTTTCCCACATTTAAAAAAAAAAAAACAACAAAACAAGATCAAGGCTGCAGCATCTGTGTGAAAAGGGATCTTTCATTTCCATGGCACCTGCTTGCATTCCTTTTGAAAGTTAAGAAACATTCTGTTTATTCTAGATTGGGCACAAGATCTTTCTCCCAAAAGTGCGTTCATCCCAATGCAGGACCCAGATCCCAACCATTAACCCAGCTTTGCCATGTTCACCACTAGACCATGTCCCTAAGCACCACATCCACACATTTTCTGAACACTTCCAGAGATGGTGACTCCACCACCTCTCCAGGCACACTGTTCAGTGCCTGACCACCCTTTCAGGGAAGCAATTTTTCATAATATCCAAACTACGCTTCCCTGGCTCAACCTGATGCCATTTGCTCCTGTTCTGATACACTTTTTTTATAACCATCAACCATAAAACAGGGTACCAGCACTATCCCCCGCAGCCTCACCACCCTTTTGGTTCTGAGGGAAGGAGGCTGAAGCTCCCCATTCCTGGTCCTGCTTACCAGGGATCTTTGCAGGCCCCAGGATAAGAGATGGCTCCATCCAGTGAAGCAGCATTAAGTGAGAATCAGAGCAGGGACAGTCCAAACTCTCCAGAGCGTTCTGGCAGGAGCAGATCCACGCACAGCCTCAGGCGTAGTGAGGAAAACCCACAGGTTCCCATCGCTGCAAGGCGTACTTTGCTGTGCACCCTTGTTTGTTTGTTTTGAAATATTCTGGCAGTGGAAACAGAGTCACTGTTTTGTTTTTCTCCCCCACATATGCTATATAATTTTGTCTCTAGCACTTGTTTCTTGCTTACTCAGTTGCCTGTAGTCTGCCTCTCTCAGAGGAACGCTAGCTGTGTTTGTCCCCAAACTGCATCCTGATCCAACTGCTTTGTGTCATCCCACCAGCCCTGCTCAGGGAGTGACAATCAAAATATTTTCACTAGGATGCAATACAGAGAGATGGGCATATAAGTTATTTCAGAGCAAACCTGACCCACAAGGCTGAAGGGTGTGCAGAAGTGTTTTGGCTACTGAACTCAGGAAACACGACATGAAGAGAGGGAGTAGTGCTACAAACAATACCAAGGCTTTGTTTGTGCCAGATAAACTGCTAAGAAAACACCACATTTCAGCTACACAACACGGCCAGTCCCCCTGAAAATGACTGCACAATATGACCACGCTTCCAGCAACATTTAAATATGGCCAATAAATTAATACAGGAGCTCCCAACTGGCCACGGGTCGCAGCCATCAACAAGTAGGTCAAACTAATTCTGGAAGGCTGTGAGAGGCACATAAAATAGTCTGTGGCAGCAGTCCGAGGCAGGGATGAAGCAATCCCCACTTCAACTCATCCAGAAGCACTGACACAAGCCTAGGTGCCAAAGGGATGCAGGACAAAGCCATTCCCAGTCCACGCAACTCGCCTGCCATCTCTGCAAGTTACAATTAACTTCCCAGACAAAACGCAAATACATTAAAAAAATACCCAAGCCAATTAAGACACAAGTGTTTAAAGACATGAGTAGTAATTACAAATGTATTATTCATACCTAATTTACAAGATGAACTTCTTTCAGTAAAATATTAAACTGTTTACATGCATTCAGGAAGACAATTTCCCAACCCTGTGCATCCTGCTCCGGAGCAGTGACTATTGCTATGCAACAACTCCACAGACTTACAGTGTACACTATGGAGTAATCAGAAAATGTTTGACCTCAGATATCTACTTGACCCCACAGAAATGCAGACTCGCTCGCTATAAAATCCTAAACAATGGGGCAGGCAAGGTCAGAGGGTCAAAGCAAGTATTAACAGGTCATTGTGCAACCCACTTGGGAGCAATTACTTCTGGTCACGGCTAAGTGGACACTTGATTGAATACCACTAAGACAGCTCACATCCCACAGATAACAATCCTCACAGCGATTAAGAATTAAAGCCCCCATGATTCAGCCTTTATTACTCAAATGAACCTAACTATTCCATAAAAAACTCTTGGTATATGCATGATGCAAGGTCTAAATTGAAATGCCACCTCATTAAACAATAATATCTAATTTTATCTAAATGAATTTTCATGAAAGTACGCCACACAGCTCAGGAATTTTTAAAATGAATTATCACAAGTGATACATAATTTCACCAAAACTGCTGCAGGAAAAAAAAAATTAGCTTCAGGGATGAAAGGGAAACATCTATGCTGAATGAAAATTGCACTTCTTTCTGCAAGCAGAAAGGGTAAAAGGGGGCTTCAGGGCTTCTGCCAGACAATAGAGGCAGATTTTAATCAAATCAACACCTTTCTGCTATGTCAGGTATGCTCACCCTGCCACAGCCAACAGTAGCACCCGAAACATGTGTTGAGTATCACCGCACACACTGGCCACCTTCAAAAAGGGGATGTCACCTGCACACAGCCCCTGAAATTGGGGTTTATTATCATAAACTGTTGAGAGAGCCACCCCTGACTGGCTGTTAACTGGTCTCTATTACCTCAGCTGAAAACAGTTTGTACATCCCCTCCTAAGGGTGAAAACCCTGTTCCGACACCCGCGAGCCACGTAAGAGCTCTTAATCATTTTACAAAAACGAGCAGCACAGATCAGATAACTGCTTTAAAAGGGTTTGCATCAGGAATCATTGAAAGAGAGAAAAAAAAAAAAAGGTAAGTGGATTTCATTTTTAGCCTATTTATGCGTGGATTCCATGAGCAGAGATGGCAGGACCCACTGCCATACTGGTAAAAAACTAAAAAAGCAATGCCATCGACACAAAGGCGCTCATGGCCTCGTTTCTAAAGCTTCATGTGTGACTTTTGCCAAAGGCTGGTCTCCCTCAGACCTCCCTTGTCCAGTTAGTTCTCGGAATATACTCAGAATGTACTCAGAAAGCCCGTCTTCTTGCTATACCCAAAACTCCCAAAAGACAAAGAACACTGCCAAAACAAAACACTAAAAATAGACACATGTCCAAGCTAACGAGCCCAGCATAAACCTGTGGAGAGAAGTGGGTTACACAGCCGGTGGTGGTTGACCAGAGCACATGAGAGGCTGGGTAAGACCATCAGGAAAGCGATGCTAACACAAATTTGGGCCCTTCTGGGAACGAGCTCCTTTGCCCCTTCCCTGCTGCTGCACCCCAGCAGCAAAGCCAGCGCCTCGGGATATTTAAGAGCACTGCATATGCAGACACTTGGATGTGCAAAATTATGCATGCATGTTTGGAGGCCATTTTAGAGCCCGGCTCATGAGTCATACAGAAAGTAGATCAGGAAAAAAAAGAAAAGTTTAAGGATGCACTTTTTTTGTATTCTTGCTACTGCAGCACGGATTTGCTTTTTCTCCCCTTTTCTTTAATATTGAAACTTTGTCCCGTTGGAAAATTCTGAGTTAAACCAGGAGTCTTTTACAGTGGCGTTAATACCATGATAGTCAGCTGATAACATATCAGATATGCAAAATCCAAGCCTGACAGGCTGGTGTTCACCACTGTTGATTATTGCACAGGAGCACATGAGGAATGAAAAGCTGCGTAGTTGCTTCTCCCTTGTCCTGCTGCCAGCGAGGTGTAATAATGCTATTATGAAAAGCAAACAGGGATGAACACTGCTCAAATGGTGAAGCCTGAGCTGAGAAATCAATTCCTGCATCAGTTGTGGCCCTACAACAGAGTAATGCTGTCACAAAGTTCATCAAGCCCTCAAGATACTCACCCTGGCTTACCATATTGTGCATATTTCACTGCCACTGAATATTCATATTGTGGCAGTTTCTGGAGACCAACTAAGGCTGTCACTGTGGGGAAAAAACAGCCCTGGAGTTCAGCCACCAGCTGAAGATTCCACCAGGAGGTCCATGCTTGGTTTTCCTCTTTTTCATGAACTTTCTGCCCAGCTGTACCTCTGCTTGCCCAGCTCTGGGATAAGGGTCTCATATTCCCCTCCTACTCTGCAGGGGACATTGTGTGACAGACCCCAGAGCCCTGTTCCACTGGCAGACAGTGCTGCTTAAAAGCACATTGCAGATGAGAGTCCAAAAATAAGATGTATTCTCTGAGACAGGCCCCTTCATACTTGATAGGGTTGTAATTGGGAAACAAATGTGCTGTTGGGAGACAGGGACTACTTGAACTTTATGGCACTGATGCAACGCAGAGGGACTGACGACTCTGGGCTAAAGCAAAGTGGTTAAAATGGGGCAAAACTGAGGAGAGCTGGGAAAACTGGGATAAACCTTATCTCTGCAAGGCAGAACAAAGCCACAAAGGGATGCAAAAGCAGTCTCAAGTCAGAGTGGTGCTTAGCAGCCACACACCCAGTGGTCCTCATGATGGAGAAAGCTTTGGAAATAGAGATACACATTAAAAAAAAAAAAGAAAATGAAAAAAGAAAAAGATGAGGCAAGAAGATACAAGATAACTCACTGTGAGCAGCACTTGAGTGAGAGAAGGGCTGGATTGTGAGACATTAAGCAGGAAACACCAACTGGTCTCACCACCTCGGAGTCATGGGGGAATCACTCACCAAGGCTTCCTTGGCCAAGCTGTGCAATGTGGAGTCCCTTCCTATTTCCTAATGCTTTCCAAACCACTTAAGCATAGCATACATAAAACACAAAGCTGAGAGTTATTACAGTCTGCCAGGCCAAAATCTATGGGGTGGTTCAATGCTTCTCTGACGTGCTTCTGATGAGGAAGGTGAATGAATTGGAGAAGTCACACCTAAGCAAACAAGGACAGTGGTGCCTCAGACCAGCAGAGCATTGCACAGGTGATGGTACTTGGTATGAATCTGAGCACAAATATTATTTTCAGGGCTCTATTTTTTTCCCATTTGCTGTTGTTTCATTTGTATGCCCAGAAATTTCTTCTTGAATTATTAAGTGCTGGACTATTCCCTGATCTTTCTCTGCCTGCTGCACTGTATGCTGCCTCTTGTCCACCCCATCCTCTCCCCTGGACCATCTCTTGGTCAGGAATCCAGCACCAAGCAAAAACTAAATAATCAGCAGAACAACCCTGATTAAAGTTTGGAAACTCACTCCCTACCTGGAGTTACTTCTGGGGTAGGGGAGAACACCACCCTGCCTGCATGCTTCAGCTGCATTTCCCAATATGTATCAATTACTGGAACTGGTCTGAACAGTCATGTACACACACCCTGTGCTAAGGACTGCACCCAAACTGGGCTCTGTAAGCACGGCCCTGCTGTCAGGTAACTCACAGGTGAGTTTTTCAGACAAAAGCTGACACTTTTGTATAAGAACCCACATGATTTTAACCTCCCGAGTAGCAGATCAACACCTGCAAACCAAGACATTCATCTGCCAGTGCAGACCTGGAATTCAAGCAACTGGGCACGTATGGGTGATGTATGGGTGATGTCCAAATTCACAAGGGGTGAGCAATGACACATTGGTTTCCCTCCCCTTGTTTGGCAACTGGAAAAATCATTGCAAAGGAGGCCATGTCCCGAACCCATGGCTGGAGGTGAAGGATCAGCACAGGATTGCTGCTGGGGAAGGAAATCAAGAAGGAAATGGCTGGGCCAGATAAAATCCCCAGTCCTCCCTCCTGTCAAACAGGAGGTTTCTGCTTCAGGAACAGATGGGAAGAGAATCCACTCCATGGCTAAGCCAGAGGAGGTAGAGAAGCCTGAAATAAAGTCCCTTTGACTTCAGCTCTATGTCTCTGACAGCCTGACTCAGTCATGGACCCAGCAGATAACAGGCGACCATTCATCAGCTCAGCCAACACACAAAGGCAAGAATTTCCCTTCTTAAAGAGATTTAACGATACAGCTTTAGAAACTGGTTAAAGGAGAGAGACTGAGAGTGAACACACTAGGGATGAGACCCAGTGGGTTGCTATTAATATTTCCCTGAAGCAGACACTCCAGTTTGCAGCATTGGGAGGACACAATTCCAAGAGCGAGGCACGTTCTTCAAGCAAAACATTGCCCAGCTGCAGAATTAGAGCTGAGTTCAGAGAAAAGTTTTTCCACCAATCTAGTCAAATGGACTATTGACTTTTTTTTTTCTTTTTCTTTTTTTTTTTTTTTTTTAAATCCCAACCAGAAAAAGCTGACCATGAATGCTTGCCTTCCTTGGTATACTGAAAAAAAAAAATATACAACTAACCAGCTGGCTGGGGATGTCAGCCAATTCTCTGTCCAGGAAAGCTTTTTTTTTTTTTCACATCTTCCTTTGAAAATTGAAGATTAAACCATATTCCATAAGGACAGTCAGAGAGGAAGCCTGCAAGTGCTACCACACTCATCACCCAGAGCTGCATCCTCTTGTGCCAGTGGATCCTTCCAAAACACACCCCACCTCTGCCATCCTGCCCGCAAAGGGCTGCAGATGCTGTGCCTTTTCTAGGGTGAAGCAGTTGGGAGCAGAGAAAAGCAGCTTTCAGCTCTGCAGCTTTTTCCTGTTCAGCTCCCTGCAACACTTGCCTTCCTTTTTGGTACAGAATAATTCAGTTGCCTGGAGCTATTCTAGTTTATACTGGGCATTCATAGCAGAAGCCCAACATCTCTTGCTATTTTTGCTCATGGCTACCTAGGCAGGCAGCTCCTGTGCTACAGAGAAGCACCTTCTTAATGAAGCAACTATGAGATCAATGTTGTATGACTTCCAACAGCAAAACAGTTTACAATTAGCTGAAGGTCTGGTATTTGACAGTTTTTTATGGCTCTTTTACAACTGTTTGCAAATCTTTTCTTCCTTTAAATTATTCTGAAAAGTGTTAGGGGAAAGCCAAAAGTTATTTTGTGCAAGCATGTGTCTACTTGCATGAATCCAAAAGTCTTTTTAATTTAAAACCACCATTACAAACGCCTGTATTTACATGATAGTTGTTTATGTAATGCTCTAAAGAAAATCTAAATGCAGCACAGAAGCCAATGCTAATGCAGAAGATGGTGGGAGTTAATGAACATGCTCCTGGGGCAGTCCAGGGGATGGCAAGACTTACTGCCTGGGCCATAAGGATTCAATAAAGAGACTAGAACTTTCAAAAAAACCTTCTGATATAACCTCCATGTATGCATAGCCTGTGATTTTTAGGCTCCTCATCTGGATTCCTGTGATGTTCAGGACCTCTGTTCACATACTAGTCCAGCATAAAAAAAGACCGATTTATGAGGACACCACCCCCAAAATTCAATCTTTCCCTTGAGATTTGGAGCATTTCAATAAATGAAAGCAAATGCAAAATTAAACTCAGAAAAGGCCTGCTTGAAGAGAGACTTCTGACTCCAGTCCCCTCTTCCTTTCATTCAGACATGTGAACCTTTCAGTACTCCTGAATCCAAGTCACAAGTCTGGAACAGTCTGACTTCCAAAGCGGAGCAGCAGCCCAGGTCTTGGCTCCCAACAGCATAGCACAGCCCCCCACCTTCACCTCAAAGTATCACCTACTCCAAGTGAAAGCACAAGAGAAAGCCTTCACAGATAAAAAGCATGTTCTAGCCTGAGGCCTGTCAGCATGGCACATGCCTAAAGAGAAAAATGAATCTGCATGATAGAGACTTGAAATGCAGGTGCCTGGATGGCAACGAGGATTTCCAAAAGGAGGTTTATGTATGGTAAAAGAAAAGAAGAAAGGGATGCTCATTTGCAAGAGAAGGCAGGACAAAAACCAAAGCTACACCTGTAAGAAAAACGTTTCTTTGCCAGATACAGTAAGAAGGTTGTACCTTCATTTGAGACTCCAGCCAAAAAGATTAAAGCCATTTCCACCCTCACCCAAATCACCAAGGAGACCAAACCTTCCTCAGCTTTTAACTGCACTCAAGTCAGAACTGAGAGAGGATTCAAGAGATCCCTGTCCCAAGCCCCAGATCAGTATCACCATTCCACAGCATCCTCCTTGCTGCCGATGCTCCCTCTGCTCCCTGTCCCTGTCCCAAGGGATGCAGCAGCTCCCAACCAGCACCACACACAGCCGGGGAAGCATCCTGCTGGACAAGACACCCTGATCAATGCCAGCTTTTCCTCATCATCATGCCCATGGTTTGGCAATACCGTGCCCACAATCCAGACTGACGGCATGCAAGATCCTACATCTCCCAGGGAAAGCTGAGCTCCAGCTCAGAAAGTGCCTCCAGCAATGGGGAACTCTACCAAGTTCACCCTTATGCAAGTTTGGGGTTTTTTAAACACCTGAAGAAAAAAAGAAGAGAGAGAAATCAATCCAGTAATCCTTGTTGATTATACTCACAGTAATTATACTTGTGTTATGCCAACAGGATCTGCAGTCTCGAGATCGGAGATAGCTCGACTGCCTCTCGGATGAAACAAAGCCATAGGTTTTAAGCCACTAGAAAAAGGACAGTAGGCGTGGAAGGTGTTTTGGGGATGCAGGACAAGCAGAGCAGCTGGGTGCTGGTGGTGTCTGTAAAACGACTCTACTCCTACTTGGGGCAGAAAGCACAGCTCAAAGAAAGCACAGCTCAAACTCTGCTCAAACGATGCTTTCCATGAAAGCAGAGCAGTGGAGGTGCAAGGACACAGCAGACCAGACATGGGGCCACAAGCCCAAGACAAAAGGAAGATGACAATGTGCCAGAACGATCAGATGAGGTTCTCATAGACCTGAGCAAAACAAGGCACTTTATGGAGCTTCAACACCTTTGCTGTGGGGCCCTGCTGTGTCCCCCAGGGCAGCTGGGACCTGTCTGTGCCTGGCATCATGTGTGCCACCAGTGGGGGGATGGACACAGCCCTGTGCCACCCAGCCCCTCTCCTCCTGCTTCTTCCAAGCTGAGCAAAAATATAAGAACAACAAAAACCCCACTTACCTCTCTGTGCAGCCAGGTATTGGTAGATTTATTCAACTTATAAAATCTTTTTTTTTCTCCCAGATGAAGGCTTTACATTCACATCAGTGAAGAAATGCCCAAGGTCTAGCGGGCTTGATCCAAGTGCTACCATCCTCCAGTCATCACATGAAAAATGTCCAACTTCCTAAATATTTTAATATATATTTTACAACATAAGTACATTGTGTGGGATGAGAGAGAACAGTCACCACATCACAGTTTGCTCAGCTGGATCCTGCCCAGCTGTGGGATCACCAGTGAGCAACAGATAAATTTCAGTCCTGTTCTGACACTGGTTCCTCCTGTTGCTTTTGGCGTGTCGCTTAACACCCAGCATGTCCAAGTTTCATTGCTTTATATATACATACATAGATCTATGTATACATACATACTGTAGAAATCATATTTATTCAACCTCCTACAATGTTCAAGAAAGCACTGAATTATGCTAAAGCAGTTGAAAGCGAGGAGCTCTATCAGAGACAGAGATCAGGAGCCTCGAGAGAACGAGCAGTGATTTCACATCAGCCTGCAGAGCTCTGGAGTGAGCAGCCATCCACAGCCTTTGAAAATCAGGACCCTTTTGAAAGAGCTTAAAGACGGGTGAAAAAATACTCAAGATCTTTGGAGGGAAAAAAAAAAATATATATATATATATATGATCAGAAGACACCACAACTAACCCAAAGTACTTATGGGCAAACCACTGATTTGCAATTCCAAACCACTTTTCCGCCTGAATCCTCCACTTGCTATCTTATCTGATCTCCTCTGAGGGAATCCCCCAAGCTATCTCAGCTTCAGAGAGGACCTCTCAAGCTGTACTCTGAGCACTTCTCAGCACTCAAGGTTTTTGTAAAATGCTGACAAACTAACAGCACTTTTGTGCACTGTCGCCTTTTTTTGTAGGTTTATTTTTTATTCTGGCAAGATTATCCTCATGAGGCAACCAGGCTCTGCTCCCTTTGCCAAATAAAGGTTGCCATACCCAACACAGACACACACTTTTACTGGCCACATGGTAATATGAGTATAACATAAATATTAAGGTGGACATGATCTGTATGAACACCAGAACAAAAAAATGCTGCTTTATTGATGTTCAATAAATGTTTTAAAGTCTGCAATCACAGGCAATTCTGCTTGGTGCCTCAAAACCAGGCGTGTTCAGCTACAATGGCATAAAATCACTGCTAAGAAACACCTCAGACCCACGGCATCACACCAACAGAGAGGTCATGTTGAAGCAGAGACTGAAGACATTGATCCTTTTTATTAGCAAAACGCCCTACATTAGATGACCTCAGCATTTCACAAGCATTAATTTAAATCCTCCAGCAGTCTCTTAACATAGCAACCTTCTCCCGTTCTCACTCTGTAGACAGAAGCACACAGACATGGAGGACATAGTGTAGCAACAATTATGAAATCACAAAGTCTCAAATTTCTGACAGCAAATTTAAATTTGCAGTCTTCACATTAATGCCCTCTGTCAAAAAATCTATTTGCTGAAATCAGTAAGAAAGTAAGAAGGCTGCTTCCCTCTCCCCTTGTTATTCTGTCTTATTGGAGGAAAAAAATATTTAAGAAAATACCTTCAATTTGGAATCAAAATTCTTTCAGCAAACAACTTCAGAGGAACACTGGATGGAAACACACCTGTTTTATGCGGGGATGTCAAAAGCCCCCAAAAAGTGTCACAGAATAATGATGCTTTTTTTTGAACAATCAGTATCAGTCTGTTCCTGGCATTAATTTTGGAAATGGTATAGCTAATATGACAGCTATGATTTGGAGCTTTCAAAAGGCATAAGCTATTGGCATTTTAAATACATTACACACAAACACGCACGCACCCCTACACCCACACTAACTCTGCAGATTTGTTCTGCTCCTGTCTGCTGGCTCTTCTGCGTGTACTCCACAACAGATTGTTTCCTTCCCTCATCCCAGTTTTTTCCTAAGGGGGCTTTACATCAAGCACCCAAATAAAAAGGGTTCAAAGAGACCTGCATTAACACACCACACAGCAGAAGGGATCCTCTGCGACTGAATGGACACAATCAAGCCTTTCAATTAAACTATTACCCAAAAAGGTGTGGGTGGCTTATTACCAAAGACAGCATTTATTTTAAAAAATGGAGAGTACCATTAGAAACACCTAATATAACTCTTATTAACTTATTTGAATCTAGTTGTGAGCACATTGGGTTTGTAAGTGTCTGCTAACATAGCATTCTGTTTGCCTAATTAAGTTTTCAGTAGGGGAAGCTATAGCTCTCACATTAATATAGGGAACTGAAAAAAAATCACATATAAACCAACGCTGAGCTTGATTTACCTTTATTGTATAAGGATTTGCCACGGGCTCTTCAACAACTGCTAACTAATTTTCCATCAAAAAGCACAATTGCTGTATAAATTCCCATTCCAGCCCAAGCAATGGGGATGACAGACTTGTCCCCAAGTTATAAACCCTCCACACAATCCCTACGGTGCTTCCAGGCCCTCTGGTTTTCCTCATCACTTTTTCCCCTTGTTGGTCCACGTTCTGAACCCTGAGCTTATTCCCCCAGCCGTGCTGCTAAGCAGTAACGCTCTAGCTGGGGAGCATCAAGCGGAGGAAAATTACCATTAGCCAAAAAAAATTAATCTTAAGAGGCTTAAAAGAAATCTCAGGGAATCAACTCCGATCTCCATGACAAATAATTAGCAAAATAAAGATAAAATACTGAAGCATCTCAGCTTTCCGCTACATTCCAAAGCGGCTTATTTTCTCCCTAAATTTTACTCTTGCTGCATTTAAAATGCTCGCTTGCAACTTCCAAAAAAAGAGAAGTGGGAAAAAAACCCCAAAAAGCGAACGAAGACAAGAGTGTTTTGCCCAAAAAAAAAAGAGATTTCTGCCCAGCCAGTCCCTGGACCCAGTCCTCTGCAGGCAGGGCCCCCAACCCACGGCCCATGGGACCTGCTCATGGGGCGAGCACTCCTGGAACAGGCCCATATTACAGCATTAATATAATTTACAAAATAGTTAAAAATCAGAATGTTTTTCCTTCGTGAAAAAATAACACACTTAATGCTTTTCATCTGGCACATAAAATTTACAATACCTCCAGGAACATTTTCTTTGGTTAAATCAACACTATTGGTACTTTTTTAACCTATAAGCATATTACAGCCCCAGCTTTTTATGGGCTTTTTTGGTTGTTGTTTTCACCCATTGTAATAAACTTTTCAGAACCAGAAATGATCAACAATAAAAGGCATTCCCATGTCAAACAATTTTAACTACTGCTTTTAAAACAATAATAAAAAAGGCGGGGTGGGGGGAGGCAGGGAGGAGGATTGGTTTCCAATCTGACTCGTACAGTAACTATCTGGCTGCAATTAATACACAGTAATGGTCTGCGCGGCCGAGCTCCAGCGCTGTGCCGGGGCTGCTTTCCGCGCCGCTCGCAGCCGGCAGCCGCGGCAGATGTTGGCTGCCGAGGGGCGCAGACGACACAGTTCGCGACTGCTCGGAGGCGGCTGCGCCACATCTGCGGCCGGGGCAGCGCCCAGCCGGGCCCAGCCCAGCCGAGCCAGCCCTCTTCCGTGCCGGGGCTAAAAATACAGGAGGTGTTTGTGTGCCCGGCTGTCTGCCCGGCCGCTGGAGCGGAGCATCCCCGGTTCGCGGCGAGCGGCAGCCGCTGCCTCCGAGCGCCGCTCCGCACGCCCGCTCCTCATTAACTGGGCGGCGATCCAAGTTCATCTGGGCCCCAGAGAAAGGCAGTGCTTGTGTTTAGACCGCACAATACTGACATAACATTAACAGATTTACATATGCAAAACTGTGAAGCAACAGGCATTCCCCCTCAATTGACCCACAGCTTGTAGTGGCTGCCGAGTTATTCCCTGCTTAGGCTCCGTAACCAAGTGGGCGTCATGCGACTACCATCTGGGTACCACTTATTTAAAGCTGGCAGTCTCTCTGTAATAGGCAAGCTGGCAATAAGCAGGAAGGGAATAAATTGCATCATTTAGTTAACATCCACTTGCTTTGCGGCTGTTAAAAACCCATGACTGAATAATAATTTGGTTATTTCTTTTGCCAGACAATGCTGTCAGCCAAAAGCCTACTACGCATGCTGCAAAACGTCAGCTTGCAAAATTTCCACTTTAAAAATAAATTAAAGAAATTTGCAGTATAATGCGAGCTAAGAAGTTTTTCTAATGCTAGCAACTCAAAAGCAATCGAGCTCTAAAAATAAACATGCACTACTGTAGTCACCAGATTCTGCTTTTCCCTAAAATCTTCTTTGTTTTTATCAGCCACCCACCCCAATCCATTAAATTCGCCAAACATCATCAACCTGGCCTGTTACAAGCACAGGAACTGGGATTTGCTCGCAGGAATGCTCGTTAGATCCCAACACTTCTCCATTTCATGCTACCCACTGCCCTTCTCATCCTTTGCCTTAATTTGTAGATTTTATCATTTCCTTCTGTCTGACAACCGCTTTCACACAAATCGGTATCAAAGAAAGTGGCTGAAACCGGAGACCCCTGAAATACAGCTAGAACGTAGCCTTTGTTAAAAAAACAAAAAAGAAGGAAAGAAAGACCTTTTGAAGTGGGTTTCTCTTTGGGGCTCTTTAGTTTGCAGAAAATTAAGTTACCAATAGTAATCAATTTTTTTTTTGTCCCAATTTGCTCGAAATACAGCCTATGCACACATATCTCAACATCCATCTCTCCTCAGGACTAAAGAAAAGCCCATGCTGAGTGCACTTTTATACCGCAGAGATAACAAGGTTTTGCATTATACAGTGGGAAAAGTCAGAAGAAACGTTTCCATTGGGATTAATGGCGAGGACGAGCCCAGCGCAGAGTCCACAGGTAAGAGGGTTCTCAGCATCTCCGCCTCCCACAAAACCAGGCTCGCTCCTCCCTCATTACATTCTGAAGGGGCATCAGGGACTCTGAAGTGCAGAAACAAGACAACTAACAGTAAGTGGAAAGCTGAGTTCATTAGGAACTTGCTGCCAGTGTCAGTGCTGGAGAAGAGGACGGCGGAGCAGAGCCAGAGCCAGAGCCAGGCTGCCACTCATGTCTAAGCAGGGATGCCTCCAGCACCCACACTGGGTACGGCACAGAAACACCAAAGGCAGATGGGACACAACTGTCCTCCCCTCCCCATCACTGCCGTGTCCCCATGCAGGCCGAGGACACCAGGGCAGAGCCCAACAGGCAGGGGTGCCAGTGTCCACACCGTGCCATGCTGCTGATGGCAGGAACGTCCAAGAGAACATGTGGATTCAATCCAGGTGAACCCTTTCACAATCCAGCAGCGATAGAGCACAGCCCAAGTGCAACAGGACTTCAGCACTCAATCTCAAAATCCTTCCTGAGCTAACATACACAGCAATTGTTCGCTTCTAAAAAAAGAGTAATTTGGAAAAGGAGCTTCCACAGCGCTGTGCAGCTCTTGTCGCTCCACCTGGGATGCTCAGCCAGCCTGAGGCAGGCAGGGAAACACAGGATCCACGGCTACCCACAGCACTCCACAAGGAGGGACCACCACTCTGGAATACCACAGAGCCAACGGCCATTGTAACAGCTCGCAGGCTTTGCAAACAGGAAGGAAAGCAAGATGGAAGAAAAGGATTTTAGTCAGCACCAACCTGACAAGACAGTGTCCAATGAAGGGTGAGAATAAAAAAGGGAACTGAAACTGAGGGCAGAGAGAAAAATTTGTCAGAGGAAGTGTGATGCCAGAAGCTGTTCCAGGACCCCATGGCTGGATGCCAACTCAAAGCCTCCAAAGAAAGGGCTACAGGGGCCCCAAAATCCATCTGAGTAAAAACACTGTGCAGACTAAAGTTTGTCAAGTTATACTTGTGCTTGCTGTGCCTGCTCCACCACTTTCACCTAGAGGTCTCAGCTTGGAATACTTCTTGGAGAGGAGACCCAAGGCATTCAGTAACTTTGGCAAGGGCAGACATGCATCCCCTAAAGCATCAGCGTATCTCAGAGTGTTTGAAAAGCTCTGCAGTACTGAGGCTTAGCACTTTTAATTGCATATACCATACCCAAGATCATCAACCCAGTAATGCTGTCACCCATGTGGTACATTACTGTATGGTCAATCTCCCTAATTATTCCTGAGCTATTTTTTTCCAGTAGATCTACAAAATTATCAGCATAAATCTCAAAACATTTACTAGTCAACAAACTCAGCACAACAGACATAAGCTTGGCCCTGACAAATAAAAAGACTAAGGAAAATGTATTTATTTGTAGCAAATGTCCTTTCCTATAACCATCAAATAGATTACAACTGCATTTCTTTCCTCGCACTGCACCCTGGGATCCAGGCATTTAACTAGCACACACTACAGTGCTGGATTAATCATAAATAGAATATATTTTTAAGTGCATTAATTATGTAACAGATGCTTCCAGGATTCCAATAGAGGTAATTTTTAAAATCCCAGTGTACAGTTTTATGAATCTGTGCAGTTTCAAGGTTGTTTTTAATTTGCGCTCAATACTACGCTTATTTAAAACCAAGAGGTAATCAACCACTGCCTAATTATTTCTTTTTTTCAGTTTAGGCTGGAAGACACATCCTAGTTGGACACTCCAGTTGTTGACAGAGGTTTCTCCCATTTCTTTGCCATGATGATGGGTCTGAATAATGAGCTATGTGAATGCAAGAATTCTTCACTTGCCTTCTTTTAACTTCTCCTCCTCAGACTAATTTCTGCCATTCAGAAGTCTGAGTCTCCTCCTGCACATTCCCACTCACCTAGCAGATGTGATTCAGTGCACTCAGTACACATGGAGGTCCTAACAGGGCCAGTGGGGCACAGACAGGATGCTCAGGGTTTCCAAACAGCCCTTCATTTATTGATGGGGTACCATGAACGGTTGGACTCGATGATCTGGGAGGTCCTTCCCTGTAGCAGTGGGCAGACCACCGGGATGAATTCATCCCAGTGGGCTGACCATTCATAGTGCTGCTTTGTACTTGTCCCTCCCCTGTTCACCCAGGACTGGCCAGGTGTCACTGGTCAATCATTTGCCCATTGGCTCGTCTCTCGCCTTGCCGTCCCCTGACCAAAGACATAAGACATTCAGGCGAGAGACGAGCTGGACCATTTTGCCAGGTTCACCATCTCGCAGTTGTTCTTTGCACCTTCTTCTTCCCTCTGTGAGGGAAATAAAGAACGCTGATAAACAGGCAAGTGGTCCGTCTGTTTTTACCGGCAAACAGCTGCCACCGTCCGCCCTGGACTGGAGCTCCCGGGATAAAGGAGTTACCGAGGGCAGGCATGGTGGTCCTAGAGGAGTCCAGCGACGAAACAGCAAAGATACATTTCCCAGCTTTAACAACCCTAATTCTATTAAATAACTCTCATTGCTTTGAAAAATTGAGTTAAATTGAGCTCACTTAGAAACAAGAGTTCTGCCATACTGGAGAAAAATGGGGTTTACCTCACTTACCTTGGTGGTAACAAAAAAGGCATATCCAGCTCCTGGCTATGGCACTACAGTGACGTGGGTGGAACAATGGGGATCTCAGCAGCCTTTGGATGCTGCACTGGAGCTCCCTGTGGCACAAGCACCACAGCTTCTGTGTCTTGGATGAGAAGTTTGGTTTCCTTTCCATCTTTGCACATCTCACAACTCTTGGATGAAGTCACACATCTCCTCACAGAGCTTCAGTTCTGCATCTGT
The DNA here is from genome assembly GCA_013397795.1 of Orthonyx spaldingii. Classification (NCBI taxonomy): domain Eukaryota; kingdom Metazoa; phylum Chordata; class Aves; order Passeriformes; family Orthonychidae; genus Orthonyx; species Orthonyx spaldingii. Next base: position 14,110 of record VZTJ01002941.1, on the reverse strand, counting down.
CTGTGATGCTTAATTTGTAATGACTTGGAGGGGCATTTTTCCAGGCACTGGCTGTGTGTGCAGCCTGGGAAGTGGGAGAGCCCATACCCTGATTACACTGGCTTGGACTCTCCCTTGAACAAACCCTCCCTCTCGTCCAGGAGGTGAGAGAAAAATATAAGAGCACACAGAGCAATTAAGGTTCCAATCAGATGTGGTGTTGACACATAAGAATGAGCAGTGAATAACCCTAACGCAAGGTGAGGGTTGTTTAGGAGTTTATATAATTGCACATGCAGAATATGAAACCTCAGCACATGGTGAAGAGGGGGGTGAGGACAGGAGGGGTTCAGGACCACAGCTCTGCTCACCTGCACCTAAGCCACCCCTGGGGATATCTGCACCTCGGGTTCGGCACCAACCAAGCAGAAAGAAAAGATGGGTAACAAGCATTTTATTCCTACTAAGTATTTTATTCTGGCAGCTACTCCTTTCCAAAACCAAAGGTAATAATCGAAAGTGAGGATTAACACTTTGATGCCTTGCTTCACAGACTGCACATTCCAATTCCTCAACAAGGCAATGCAAAAACGGGTAGTGAACAGGCTGAGGTCAGCTGGAGAAGGCAGATGACTTTGTGCAACACCAGGGAGGCCCCGGGGCAGGCAGCTGGGTGCTGGCCTGGGTCTCACTTCCCTGGGCACACCACAGCCAGGCTCCCCCAGTGCCAAGGACCCCACTGACAGCAAGAGCCCCGTGGGTGCAGCCCTGGTCAGTGGGCACCCAGCCTCTCCTCACACCACCGAGGACTCGCCTCGCTCCAGCCTCCCCCAAAATTATCCACTGGCTCTGAAGTAAAGCAGATGGGGCATAGACAATGCTCACCTCACCTCATCACCAGACACTGGTCATGCAGCCAGGCTTGGGGGCAGTCAGGGACACTCTGCAATGCTGCTCTGGGGTGCCAACCCCTCCCAAAACACTCTGCTGATCCACCCGCATCGGTGCCTCGGGACAGCAAAGGAAGGGAAACTCTCAGGAGCAGGAAGGTGCCTCCACGTGGGGAAGGAGACCAATCCTGAGCACGCAGCCGGGTAGAGGGATCAGGTCCCTGCCAAACTGCACCCCACCTTCGCCCCCAGAATCCCCATGACACGGGAATGCCAACACCATGCCAGGTTATCACAGGGTGACAGGACTCGTAGGCTGTACCTGCTTGGCATGGCTCGAGCACAGCTCCCTTGGGGCTCCTCTGCTTTCACTTCCTACTAACGTGCACCTGCACCCATATCAAAAGCAGTAAATGCATAAACTGTATTCAAGGCTTTACTCAAATCCCCACTGGAAGCCTGAGCGAGCCCCACGCTGCTGCTGGTCCGTGCCAGCACCTGGGCTGGCCGGCAGCCCCGGCAGTGACGCTGCCTGGGGCTGTCCCTGCACCGGAGCCACCACAAGCACCCGTGCTCCCCAGACACCCCCCCACACCACACCCACCCTGCACAGCACCCAGTGAGCACAGGGTACAGGACACACCCTTTCTGGGGTGAACCTGTTGCTCAGCTCTGGCCACCTATTTCCTTATCAGCTTTGCTCTCCAGCTCCACAGGCAGACAGCAGGCTGGGCACAGCTCTATCTGAGTTTTATGTGCAGCTGCATTTGTTTATCACACAGATAAGTGATTATAAAAACAAGAAGAAACAACAGCAGCCACTAACCTGGGTATCTCAGTGCCCTCATCACAAATTCCCAGCCTCTGCACCAGCTCATCATCCACGGCTCACAGGGAAGAAGGAAACCCAGAGAAGACAGGCTGCCAGGACATGCACAGTAACAATTTCAGTACCTGACACCAAGGGAGCAGCATTAAATTAACAATTAAAGCAAACCCCACACATGGCAGCTTTGGCAGGGTGGTCCCACCAGCAGGCACTGCTGGGAGAATGCCCCAGGGCAGCTGGGCAAGGAAGGATCCTCCGCCCAGACCGAGAAGAGCACATCCAGACACAAAGCCTCTGGCAGAGGTCTCACATTACAGCAAACTCAATCAAATGGCCATAGGTTTACCAAGGGGGTGGCCCTGACCCCTTCAGATCCTCCTCTGACCTCCAGAATCCAATGAGGATGTTCAACTGGCAGAAAACATTCTTTTCCTGCTTAAGCTAGTTTTCTGCTGGTCCAGCTTCCCGTGCAGTCTCGCCCTCTGGTCAGCTGAAGCACAGGGGATGCAATGGGAAGCATCCAGGGACAAGCCGAGATCTAAACCTGCGTAACTGCAAAGTGAACCAAGCCCTCACCCTGTAGAGCACCAAGTGCACTTGTCAAATAGTCAAATACAAAGTACCTTTCACCTGAGAAAAAACAAAGGAGGCAAAGGCTTTCCAAGGAAACAATTCTCATTTGATGCGTGTCATGAAGTTGTGAGCGCACCTGAGTCACAGCACACGTGTGGACCATTGTGATGCACCTGCAGAGCAAAGTGTCCTCCTCCTCAATCTGCTAAGAGCATCCACCAGGCAGAGGCTGAAACATGTGGAGGTGATTCAGCGCCGAGGAGCAGAAGCACCGGGACGTGCTGTTCTTGACACCGCGGCTGTACCCGACACTGCTTTTATTTACTCAGGAAAGTTCTCTGCCGTGTGTGACCTTCCCCTGCCAATTCACCCATGTGTTCAGTAGAATCCCCATCCTACCCTGGACGGCTCACTACAATCTGACAGGTAGATAGTACTTCCAATACAGGCAGACTTTTTTCCTTCTGGACCTATGAGAAACATCACTTAAAAACTTGAATATTACTTGTTACCTGACAAAGCTTTCTTCAACTCCTTCTTTGTGCATATGGCATTAAGCAGGAAAAAAAACCAAACTCACACAGAAATGGAAGGGGAAAAAACCTTCCTACCAGAATGTAAACATTTGTGCATAGCAAGAACGAAGTACTTCCATAAAGCTTTCAATAAAAGATAACTGCAGGCGAAATTTTACTCATAGATACAGGCACATCACTCCAGTTAAAGTTACAAAGAGCTACCCAAGTTTCTGCAGAGGCCAACTCAAGCAAACAGTGTTCATGTCCAGAAGGACTGTGAGCTAAGGAGCAGAGGCCACATTCCCAGCTCTTTTGAGAAAGGCAGACAAGATCCGCCTCAAATCAGTCAAGAACTTCAGAGATGAGTCAAACCTGCAGGATTTGCTGCAATACTCGCTGCAAAAGAGGATGTGAGAACTGGCAAGTACGCTGTGTTTACTCACTGTGCCATCTAATTCTGGAAACTCGAGCTGAGATTCAGCGTTCGAGCACGACTCCAAGGGGTGGTGGGAAGATCCTGGCCCCGTTACAAAGCCACTCGTTGGGCTGAACTGGTGGTATCTGCTCAAACACGGCCGCAGGGTGACCCAGACAGAGGTTCTGCAGCTGGCAAGAAGAGCCTCCCCAGGGCAGAGGCTGCACCACACCTGCCTCCAGCCCAGGGACGAGCCTCCGCAGGCACCGGCGCACACGAGGAACAGAGATGCTCTAAAAATCACGCACTGCTTCAGTTAATGACACAGATTTACTCTGGGTGTTAGCCTGTTTTGCTAAAAAAAGCCAACCAGATTTTTTTTCTTTTTTCCTGGTGCAAACTGTCCTTTATAGAGACTATTAATATCCCTCTTCCTTCAGTTTAAGCTCTACTTCTCTTCCTTGTTCTCCCACTGACTTAAAAGATAAGTTGCAAAACGAGATCTAATTTATCTCTATCTTTTGTCCTCATCCCTTCCCTCCTGTTACTGCCTGGACAGGCAGACTGTTCTGCAGGGAACCAGTGCATGGAGCACAGAGTTTATATTTGCTGCAATATTCACATTTTTACAGAGAAAATGAAAGATGATACCTAGTTTATACTAAACAGAACCCCTTTGGTTCTGGCCTCATGTAATTAGTTCTGCACAAAGCAATAACTTAGATAAAACACCCTGCTATAAGCAGCCACCTCAAACAGCTGCAAATACATTCCTCACGATCAGACACCAGTGAAGACAAGAGCAGTGGATGGCGGCTGCCAGGAGGTTATGCTGAAACAAATGCATTTTTATTTTTCCCTTCAAATTACAAAAGATTATCATTTTACTCAGCAATGCCCCTTATTTAATTGAAACTCTCCACATCAGAATTAAACACATCCTATCTACTCAAAATGAAGTGCATTATTTATCAGTAATATTTAATGACAAAAACCTGATAACTTTCTCCGATTATACCACTGATTTCCTCCAGTCACGCATCATTGGCTCTGCTGGTCATTAGCATTATCACAGTGCATAAACTCTGGCTTAGGCAGCAAGTTTGATAACAGAGCCAGACACCTAGAGCTACTATTTTTCAGTTTGTTCAGATTTACTAGTTTACCTCTCTATGAGTGTGCCTCTATCTAATAGCATCGATTATAATCCCTAAAAATCCTAGAGAGTAAATTTCCATTTCCATGCAACACGCTTCTGCACACTCAGAATTCTTCAGTAAATATAAAGCATTTGCTGAAAAATCAGATTTCCCCTTCAACTGGCTGAGGACCGTTTTCCTGAAAGACTATACTCCAGTCAATCTGAAAAATAAATAGGAAATATTTAGCCTTCTCTGACTGTTTAATGCCAGGAATACACTGGATAGGCTTAAGATACTTTAGTTTAATTCACAGGCAATGTTCCATTTTAACTTTTATGAAATAGTATTTTTGAATGCTGCAGATACTGCTTCTATAGAAGTGAAGAAAAAAAAAATCAGAACAAATGTACATGGTACAACATCAGCTAAAATATACTAACATGGTTTTCTCCCATTCTTAGTTAAATCCTGTAAATAAAATGATGTATTAGAAATGTTTCCTGAGTAAGACCATCATTCTTCCCACTATTGGCCTTCGAAAAACTCTGATAGGTTAAGCCAGAGAAAAACTTTAAAATACTTGTACAAACAATAATTTTGCTGCATACTTCTGACATTCCTCTTTCAAAGTCTTTTAGGTATCAAGTAATTTATCACTGAAAAGTGCATTTTCTCTTTTCCAAACCTACAACTCGGGAGCTTTACAAACCTTAATACATATTGTCTGACCATAAATGAACAGGCATATCATTTAAAACAAGCAAAAACAATTTATTACAAGCTATTTCAGAGCCACCTTCTCCCAGTACTCATTTAATTCAATGAGAGCAGGATAGGGCCCCTGACAACTCTCTGATTAAAATTAATTACTAAAGCTGTTAAGACATTATTACTATTGCGAAACTTACTGAGAAAAATCTCTCTTCTAAATCTGCTAAGGCAGACACTGGCTGTGATGTTCTGCACAAACATCCAGAGAGATTCTTACATGTTACACACAAGAATATTCTAAGACTTTATTATCTAGCCAAACTGGCTTTCTTCTAATTTTCTTAAAAACTGTTTTTTAACTCAATCCATCCAAGGAAGCTCCCATGATTTCAACAGGGGTATTTAGGGCCTAGGCCACGTAACTGAAGCTAAATCTGCCTGTCTTATGGAAATACAACTATTTATGAAATTCACCCGAGGGGGAGGAATAATTTACAGTACACTGATCAACAGAGTTTGCATGGTACTGTCTGAAGGAGCCCTGTTTGAGAAGGAGAGCTGTTATGAAAGCAGAAAGTATCAATACTAACACAATTGGTGCCACTGGGTTATGCTATTTGCCGGGCAGAATTCATCTCTCACACAGAAAATTTCAGTTTGGGTGTAGTTTCAGTGTCACTAAGTGCAATATTAGAAGCTGGGACCATTATACAAGAAACAGCAGCGATTTGATGAGGTTAATGCCAAATTCTATGATTTCTTGGGGCAAAACACAGATCGAAGCCCGGAAAACGGCAGCGAGCTCGGGTGCACGGGATGCAGGAGCGCTGACACAGCCCCCTGCTCCTCTCATCCAGGGCTTCAGCCTGATCCTTCAAAAATGAAGCAGTGAAAAATATTGTCATTGTTCTCCTCTGCCCGCCTGCTCCTCTACCTGCACGTGCACTGTCCCCAAAACACACTGTGGACCTGACTGAGCACCAGCCAACGTCAAAACCCTGGCCAGGCACATCCTCCCCTGGACTGCCAGCCCTTCCCAGCCAAACCCAGCTTCAATGTGCTCCAAACCCAATGTGTGGAGCCACTCTGTGATGCCCAACAGCCCCCTGCACTGCACTGCTTCTAAGGGGATTTCTGCCACAGGAGGAAAAGGAGGATTTACAAGGCTGATTTTAATGGAATTTTTCTTTCCAGCGCAAGTATAAAACGTGGGAACTGGGCTGGACGAGCTGCCCGACCAGCTAACAGAGATTTGTCATGAAGTTCATGGAAGACAGAGTTCATGACTCACTGTCAGTGAGCTCACTATTACAACATAAAAACTATTATTAAAAATAAAAAATGCAAGCACCAAAAGGAACACTTCAAGAATGTTTTAACTTCTTAATCCCAAACAGAATACCCTTGAAATGAGGCTTGCATCAGGCCCACCAGACAAAATCCATAAAAGACAACCTTGTAATCAAAAATCTATTAGAGCAGCACATTTTCGTTGCAAAAAAACCCTCTATTTCTGCTCCCTTGGTATTCCCAGAAGTTTTTTAGGAAGAGGTGTCTCACTCACGCTCATCTCCCAGCTCTCTAGCAGCAGAAAAACATACACTTCACATTCACTGTGCAACACTAGGAAGACGCTTTTTGAAACTGACATGGGTTCCTAAAGAAATATCAGTTAATTACTTAATCCTCCTTAATGGAATGATCAACATCCTTTCAGCAAACAAGGCTGTGATGATTTAACGTTTTACTGCACTGGGAGAATTAACCCCACTCCTCTGCTGTCTGCTGCGACCACTCATTTCTTTAAAATCAGTTCCATTTTTCACTTCTGCAGAGCAGCCCCTGCACCCAGCCGAGAAAAACTCCAATAGACAAAAATCTCCTCAGTGTTATTTTGCCAAGGCCTGACCTCCAGACTGACAGAAAGGCAGGTGGCCAGGGCACCCAGGAAATCAAGATACGAGGCAGTACAGAGCAACAAGCCCCGGCGTGAGCCTGGAAAAACTTCATCAGCATCCCAGGAACACCACTTCAAAAGGAACCAGGCAGGGATGTTTGAATCCCAGCTCAGACATCTCCCGAATCCCTGAGAACCCCCGACCGTCGTTCTGGCAAGAACAAAAGTCCTTTCAGGGCTCCACTGCTCGCTGCAACCAGACTCAGGCTCAGACAGAATTCTGCAGGCAAGTGTGCAGGAAAGGGAATTCAGCATCGATTTTTGTGATCAGATGTTCAGTGGCTGCTCTGAACACTCCGGCAATCCCCCCTCACCATTTTATCTTCCTTTATCACAAGCTTTTTAATAGAGACATGACATTCTGCTTACTGCTGGGCTCTCTCTATTTATCTCTCTCTTAACAACACTTTGGCATCATCGGCTCCGCTATCTAAATCAGCAATAGTGCATGTCCGGTCACATAAAACCGGAGAGGGCTTCCCGAGATGCCTTGGGAAGTCTGACTACTTCAGTTTACTGATGTGTTAATATGCCCCATCCACTAATTAATGAGCAAACAGCTTAGGCGAGGAGCTGGGGGAGGGACACCAACACGAAGACTGCAGAGAGCCCAAGGAAAGACACTTGACCCTAATTGTTAGCAACAAGATGACAAGACTGATCTGGAAGTACAGCTAAAACTCAGATCCAACATGAAAGGAAATGTCTGGCGAAGAGGGGAAGACTAACGATGCCATTGGAGGCTGCAGCCAACCTGCCACACTGTGCCACCTTCTGTCAGTGCTCAGTGCCCAGCACCTGGCCCGGGCTCCCCAGCACCACGCTCCCATCACAGTCCTCTCTCCACACATAAAGTGTCATCATCAAATCACCCCAAGACACGTGCCCAAATCCTCATCCTCCTCCTGCGACCCTGCAGCTCCAGGGTGAACACTGCAGCCAAGAAAAACTAGGAGTTTGCTCCAGCCCGTGATGGGGTGATGAGAAAGCATGGCTCATGCTGCACCTTCCCAGCAAAACTACCTGCAGAATTCCAGCCAGTGGGTTTTAAGAAGGGCCAAAGTTTGGCTGAACTTTCAGACAGACCCAGTTTTACCTGAGGCAAAACATTCCTCATCTTAAAAACAGCCTGGACCACGTACCACAACAGAGATGCCTGCGGGTGGTGCAAGAGGGTGCTGCACCCCGCCTGCACTTTGGGAAACACTTCCACATAGAGTTCAAACACTTGGAAAAGAGGTTGTAAGCTCTTTCCACCTGAAAAATCACTTCAGCTGAGAGTCACAGCAGTGCAGGAGAGGCTGCAGCACCGTGCTCTGGGACACACACCCAGGAGAAAGTTGACTTACAGACCTCACATCCAGCGCAGACACACCACAAACGCTGCGGAGCCCCAGCTTTCCGTGTGCCTCTGAATTAAACTGAGGAAACAGGTTCTCCTCATGAAAGCACACCAGCGACAAGCATCATACAGACAGCGCCATTAGCAGTAAACAATACACTGGAGAATCATCCGAATAAAACATTCTGAGTATTTATTTGTGTTGCTTTCCGAGACCATTGCAACTGAACAGGAAACTGGAAGGGAGAAAAGTCCACAATTAGTTTCAGAATAGCACTCCCACAAACACCGTAGCCTATCAGATCTATGTAAATATTTTACCATACGGGTTCCATTTCAGTAGATCTGTCAAGATATTTACAGGGCTTGACAGTATTTCTGCCTTTAATTAAATTTTCACACACATGCTTTAATGTAATTTAAATAGATTATTAGTTGTCAGAATATAGTATAAATTTTGTTTACGATTTAGTTACTTTAAGTACTCACATTGAGGAAACTCATTTAACCCCCTGACTTAGGAGCATTAAGTGTTGAGATGAGACTTCTAAAGAGCTTCTACTGCCCTTTGCACTCTTGCAATAATCTTAAATTACTACAACTTAATTGCAATTTCAAGGCACTAAAATGGAGATGTTTTTAAAACAGCACCAGGAGGGTCAACAAGAAGAGAAAAATTATTTAGTCCTCCTCAGGTACCAGATGCTTCTTGGGGAGAAACTGATTTAGCCCATGTTCTTCTCTTTGCCCATTTTCCATACAATCCTGTCTTCATTCGCAGAATGACGCGGAACAAAAAGTCATCAAGATTATTCTGGATACTTGCCACATCCAAACAGCCATCAGACATAAGCCTGCTCACTTGCATGCATGGAAGAGACCCGTGCCAGGAGAAGAGAAAGACAAAACCCTAGAGCGCATTTGCAGAGAAGGCTGCATGCAAACAGAGCCAGCAGCTTCTCTGACTTGGGAGCTCCAGTGCTGGAGCGAGGAAAAAAGAGCACGTGTTAAACCACTCCAGAAATCCCAAGCAACAAATATCTGGTCTCCTTAGAACAGCACAACTGATTCCTCTACAGCACAGTATATATCTTTTTAAAGTAAAAGACTACAGAGATCCCACAATTAAGTTTCTCCTCTAATGACTGCATGATTTATTCCACGCTATTTTTTTCCCCCTCTCTGTACACTGGCATCACCTTGTTACCTGCAGTAGCTGCAATCCCCAGCACAGCGAGCTGCGGGAATCGAACGGCGCAGGGAGCAGGCTGCGAGCAGCACTTCTGCCAGCGCAAAGCCAACCACTTCTAGCAGCCACAAGATCTCCTTCGCTTCTTCTTGCAACGAGACATTTCACAAGGATCTATCTGGCCAACAGAAAAACAATCAGACTCACGATTTAAACGCCGCCGTGCCTCAGCACGGCCGGGCGCTGACGCACGTCCTCGGTGGCACGACGTTAAGGGCTCCCAGCCCGGCCATACCTCTCGAAGCACTGGAATATAAAGTTTGCTTGCCAGGACCTCTAAGAACGGTCGCAAAGGCGCTGCTGATCTCTAGTGCACAACGTCTCTGAATTCCACCTTGCAAATGCTTCCTGGCTTCTCCTGCACATCACATCTCTGCTGAAGCGCTCGCCGGGTGTGAAAACACGCTACTATACGTGGAGGGAGGGGGAGAAAAAGTTTCAGGGATACGTGTTAGTGGCACAGACCAAAAGCCAAAGGCAGCAGCATCAGCAGAAGCCCCAGCTGATGCCAGCACGCTCTGGATCAGGCCCAGGGCAGCCGACTGCACCCTGAGCTCACCCCTGGGGACGTGGGGACCATGCCATGCCCACGGGCCACATGTTCAGAGCAGGGTGCCACTGTGTCCCCAGGCTGCTACTGTGTCCCCAGGCTGCTGACCACCCCCTGGGCTTCCCCTCCAGCTGCCAGCCCCTTCCCACCTGCTTCCCCAGCAGAGGCTCGCAGGGAAAAGCTCCAGGAAGCAACCTGACAGCAAGGCTCATCTGAGGAATAATTAAAATGCACTATTTAATTCAGCTTAAACATGGACAGCAAACAAAACCCTTGTGCACCCAGGCCCGGCAGGGCCTGATCCCGCTCCCCCTGCAGTGGGAAACCCCAGGAAAGCTCCCTCCCAGGCGTCCTGTCCTTGCACACACCATGCTGGACATGCTGCCAAGGGCAGGAGAGGCCTGAAACAAACGCTGCTCCTCCAAGAGACACCCAGCTACCTGCAAAACCCTCACCGAGCCTTCTTCAGCCCTGGCTCAGCTGCGTAAAAATATTTCAGCTCAGTGCCTTGAAGTTGCAATTAAATTGTAGTAATTTAAGATTATCACAAGAGCAAAGGGCAGCAGCAGCTCTTCAGCAGACTCCTCTCACCACTTAATGCTCCTCAATCTCGGGGTTAAATGAGCTTCTTTAGTATAAGTACCTTAAAGCAAGTGAATCGTAAACAAAATTTATACTATTTTCTGACAGCATACAATCTATTTAAATTTATTAAAGCTTCTTGGAGAAAATTTAAGATGACAGAAGTATCATTATGCCCCATAAATAACCGGACAGCCTTGCAGAAATAACTGTATTTTACATACACATCCTACATACGTGTGTGCGTATGTTATTTCATTTGATATACAAATATATGCTCAACAGATATTTCACAAAAGGAATTGTATTATCCCGTTCAACTTCTGAATATAAATGACCATGAAGGAGGTACGAACACTGAACACTAAGATACATTCCATAAATTTGCCTTTTTACTACCCACCTTTTTCCTAATTTTTACAGTGCTATGAAACAGGAGTAATTCAGGAGCTACAAATGTTTACAGTACACCACATCAAGGATGATAACACAAATTTTAGCTCTTAAAAAAGGTGATCCACTCCATGAGAAACGCAAATTGCAGCATATGCTGCGCACTAATGTCCGATGCATAATTCCCTGCTCAACTTCCCTGCTCCTTCTCCTACCAGGGCAAAACCCAGCTGTGTTATGGTTACTGGTGGAACTGATTTAAGCAGAAAACGTTTATAGATGTTAAAAAACATTACACATTACGCAAAATGGCTTAATAGCATACATGTGCACGTTTAATGCACATACTTTTTATTGTCTAATTAAAACATATACCATGAAAATCTACAGGCTTTAGAATAAGTTGTGCAGGACAGTTATGAAACCTTACCTTACAGAAAGTATAAAGTACTTATTGTGTGATCTGCACTGCTAATTAAAAAAATGCTTATGCAAAAAGATCTGGGATTTCTTAATTCTTCAGCAGATGTACACTTGGTCTGCCTCCTGATTAATATACATTAGGGTAACAGCCTCTCACTTGGATTTTTTTTTTAATAGATATTTCCATTATTTTGGAATACTTTAAAGAAGTGAAAGGGACACACTTGTAAAGTTTGCAATGAAGTGTTTGTTTGAATACAAACATGAAACTGACACACAACAAAACTAACCTCACTCTCCTGGATCAGTTCGATTAGTACTTAAGTCCTAATTGTTTACTGGAGTAAAATCAAGTGTCTATTAATACTCTTTACTGCTATTTCCACGAAAAAGCTACACAGTAACAGTCTCTCTGATACAGCCATGAAGACATATTACACATGGTCTTGTAAAAATCCTGGCGTATCAAACCCAAGGTCCATCCTGACTGCTTGGCAACATGTTTGAAGGAAAGATATTACAAGTTTTCCAAACTCTAAGAATGCAGTCATCCAACACACAGTGCTTAATCACAAATAAACTCCTCTATTACACACCAACACAGAACTTACACACTGAGAGAAAAAAAACAAATCCATGTTTCCTTACAATTCAGCGATCCAGAAATAAAAGCTGAATTCCACAGAACTTTTACATTTTTCTGCATTAACACTACTGTAACGCCTTCTTCTCTGCAGCTCTAGACAGTGTAAACAAAATCAAATCCTAAGTCTCTCTGAGAGTGTATAAATGCACTTCAAACCATCATGACTTTAAAAAAAAAAACACAAACACCAAACCCAAACCCCAGCCCATGCACAAAAAACTAACTTTGCAATCCAAATCGTAAGCAACAGAAAGACTTGTTTGAAATAGTCGTTATTTTTCTCAGAGTTATCGTTTGCTTTCACAACAAAGATCAGCATTTGTAATGGTCCATTTCTGCATAAGTGAACATATAGCCTTGCTGCCTGATCGAATAGTCCAGAGCTTTCAGTGAGGCAGCTCCTGACAACAGCCCAGCAGCAGCTTTGTTTGATCTCTCCTGCCTTCCTTAATCTGGGTTGTCAAGGTTCACTTGTTGGAGGCTGTTTACTTTACTTTTTCCAGAAAAAAAAAAAAGTGATTTTTTTTTTCCTGTCTCTCATACAATGACTAATCCAAAGACTAAGGGGGAAGAATGCTGCCAATGCAAGATGTTAAAGCTACAATACCTTTTTGCAATGAGATTTTAGCCGACACCTTTTGAATGGTAACTAGTGAAGAGCTTCCTCCCCCAGTGTCCTGGTCCATTCAATATGGCTGGGAGATAGTTCAAGTAAAATGTGCAGGGCAAAAGCTTCAGAGGAGAGAAGTTGAAATGAGTAGCCCCAATTTCCCTGTCTTCCCCCAAATGTAGTTGCAGAGATGCACGGTACCTCCTTGCCCACACTCGCTTCTCTGGGAACTTGAGTTATTTCAGGCTCTTTCAAACTTACAAAAAGTAAGAGCTTCTCAGCAGCAGAAGAAACTGTAAAAATAATACTACACTGAGCAAAATGCCTGTTTTCCAAAATATTAAAGCAAGTCATGGATTAACAGCACAAGCAAAAAAGTTCCTCGGATAACACGCTTGCAACTTTGTCTAATTAAGCAGCTGTCACTAGTGACACCAACATTTGGTAAAATCAGGTAAAATCCAAGTTTATAAAAACTGTATGGAAAGCAAACACAGTTTAGATAACTGTTTTAATATTTAGAACCATCCAGCACCCCAGAAATCAGCAGGCTATATGGTGTAGACAACACGCTACGAGCAGCACACATCCATTACTCACTCCGAGAACAGTTACTAAAAATGAAACCTTAAACTTCTGAGCACAGAAGTTGGGCTCCAGCTTCCCTACAGCAGCGGCTCTGACAGCGCTCGCAGGCGGCAGAGATACCTCGGGTAGGGACGGGAGGGCTGCGCGCTGCCGCCGCCGCCAGCCTTGGGGGGAACCGGGGGGAAAAGGACGGGGTAAAAAACAAAAAAAACCTAATCTCGCTCGGCTTGGCTCACTCAAAGCAAAAACACGCAATTAAATCATTACAGCGAAGTGGCAGCAGAAGACTCGCTACAAGCGCGGCGCTCCGCAGCCCGCCCGGCGATGCTCTCCGCGCCGCGGCCGCCGGGCACTAAAAGCCGCCGGGCTGGGGAGGGGGCAGCGCTGCGCCCCGCGGAGCCGTGCCCGCGCCCCGCGCGCTGCCTTGGTTTGCTGGGTCTTTGGTTGTTTTTT
>VZTJ01002940.1:14277-56213 GCA_013397795.1 Orthonyx spaldingii | reverse complement strand
CCCACAAAAACGGCTCGCGCCCCTCTCCCTTCTCCTTCTNCATGCATACTGCTCCTTAGGTTACACAATTGCCAGTACAATATACATTGTTTATTCTAGCGGATGTCTGTAGTTAAACCTTCCAGTGGGGGTTGCTTAAAATTCATACAGATTACTTAAAATTTGATAAACATAGCTGATGCTTATCACACCTGGAGTGCTGTGTCCAGCCCTGGGCTCCTCAGGACAGGGGGGACAGAGAGCTCCTGGAGCGGGGCCAGCAGAGGCTGAGGAGATGAGGGAGGGCCTGGAGCATCTCCGTGCCCAGGAAAGGCTGAGGGAGCTGGGGATGCTCAGCCTCGAGAGGAGCCCCAGATCAGAGGGGCCCTCAGCCCTGGGTGTCCCTGTGTGCAGGGAGGGTCAGAACAGGGCCCAGGCTCTGCTCCAGGGCCCAGCAATAGCACCAGAAGAAAGGGCAGGGACTGATGCACAGGAAGTGCTAACTGAACATGAGGAAGCACTTCTTTGCTGTGCGGGTGACATAGTGCCCAGAGAAGGTGTGGAGTGACCATCCCTGGAGATATTAAAAAAAACCCCAACCAAGCACCAAAACATAAAAGGACGGAATCCTGTTGGGTGTGCTTTGGGATGACCCTTCTGGACCACACCAGGCCTCTTCCAGCCCCACTCCGTGTGTGATTCTGGGACTCTAAGACGGCGGCGCTTCCGGGCAGCGAGCGGCGGTTCCGGGGCTGAGCGGCGGTTCCCGGAAGAGATCGGCGGCGGCTCCGGGCATTGAGCGGCGGCGGTTCCGAGTCCGAGCGGCGGCTCCGGCAGCGCCCGGGGCGCCGGGGCCATGGAGGAGCAGCAGCGCCGGGCGCTGCGGCGCGGGCGGGCCCGGCTGGTGGCGGCGCTGCGGGTGGAGCCGCTCTGGGACCCGCTGGAGCAGCGCGGGCTCTTCACGCGGCCCATGCTAGAGGAGCTGCGGGTGGGCCAGGGAGCGGAACACTGAGCACCGGGGGTGGCTCGGGGAGCGGGACACTAAGCGCCGGGGGCGGCTCGGGGAGCGGGACACTGAGCATCGGGGGTGATCCGAGGAGGGTCCGTGTTCCCTGAGCGCCGGGGATGGGCGTGGGGGGTAGGTCCTGCGTCCCCTGAACCCAGGTGACAGGCCCAAGGGAGAGTCCCATGTCCCCTGAGCTTTGGTGACAGAAGCAAGAGAGGGTCCTGTGTCCCTTGAGCCCTGGTGACAGGCCTGAAAGGTGGCCCCCGTGTCTCCTCACCCTGGTGATGGGCCTGGGAGGGGTGGCTCCATGTCCTCTTGGGCCCAAAGAGGGAACCCATGTCCCCTGAGCACCAGTGACAGGTCTGGGGGATGGCTCCCAAGTCCCCTCACTCTGGTGACAGTTGTGGGAGGGATTGTTCTGTGTCCTCTCAAGTCCAAGGGAGACCTCAGGTCCCCTCACCCTGGTGACAAGCTCATAGGGAACTGCATGTCCCTTTAGCTCTGATTACAGGCCCAAAGTGATGGCCCTGTGTCGCCTCACTCTGACAGCAAGGCCTGGGGTTGGCCCTTGTGCAGATAAGGTGTTTGAGAACCCCCCACACTTGTCCCTTCTTGTCCCCAGCCCTACGCAGTGCCAGGTGTAGGGGTTTCTCTTCGTGTCCCCATCCCAATGTGGTGACACCCTTAAGGTGTTCCCGTTTCCTCCCTTGGTTACAGGTGACAGGTCTGGGAGTGCTTTACCCCATCTTACACACTGGTGCCAGTTTGTCCCCCGGGGCCAGGCTAGGGATGCTCCCTCTCCCCCTTTCCTTCTAGACCCGCCAGTGAGCTGGGTGTCCCAGTGGTGACTGTTTGTGTTGGAAGGAGGTCAGGGCTGGGGATCTGGTGGCTGCTGGGGGTCTCTGTGACTGTTTCCACAGGGTTTTGCTGTTGTTTACCCTGTGTCCATGTCCTGGGTGCAGATCCCACATTCCCCTACTCAGATCGGTCAAAAGGGCTGCCCAGGCACTGCATGAACACCTGTTGTTCTGGGTTTTTCTCCTCTGCAGAGCGCTGGCAGCCGAGGAGAGCAAGCCCGGCAGCTGATCATTGACCTGGAGACTCGAGGGATGCAGGCTTTCCCTGCGTTCCTCTCCATCCTGCGGGACACCGGGCAGGGCGACCTTGCTGAGATGCTAATCCAGGAATGCGAATCCCGGCCGGTGCTTCCGCAGCTGCCGGACCTGCGGCCCGTGGAGCTGGAGTGGGAAGAAAAACAGTGTAAAAGTCAATGCTGAGGGTGTGGTGTGTTTCTGGCAAACAGCAACATGGAGGGGGTGGCAGCTGGGATCCCTCTCACATGGGCAAGAGTCCAGGAAGTCAGGATTTTTATTATCCTGGTAGAGGTGACTGTTGGGACAATCATGGAATCCCAGAATGGTTTAGGTTGGAAGGGACCTTGAAGCTCATCTCATTCCATCCCCTGCCATGGGCAGGGACACCTTCCACTATCCCAGGTTGCTCTAAGCCCCGTCCAACCTGGCCTTAAACACTGCCAGGGATGGAGCAGCCACAGCTTCTCTGGGCAGCCTCTATGTTCCTACATTCCAGCAGTGGAAGCTTTTGAGCTCAGACTCATCGTCTGTATTTTTGTCCCACGTCATTACAGATGTGGCCCCTCACGAATGTCTGTCTATCCCAGTCCAAGCCGAGAGCGAAAGACCTCGAACACCTCCTGTGCCAGCCCGGGGTAAGCCACATTTCAGGCTCTGCTAGAGACACAGCATGCCAAAGGCTCATTTCCAGTGTGGTGGGAAGGGGAAATTCATATGTGTTGGGAAAGATGTGAACTCTAGGAGTACAGTCTTGTTGTGGAGTGTGGTGAGCTAAATCCTGTGTCTCTTGTGTGTTGTAGATTCAGCTGCTGACAAGAGGAGCTGTGACTTGGTTAGTATTTGAGTAGAGTGAAAGGGTTCTCTACTAGGCAAAAGCTCCATGCCTCATGGGTGACTCCCGAAAATATCTCCGGAAGAGCTGGTTTCTTTGTGTTACCTGAGCAATTGCTCCGAGGCTGTAACAGGGCTGATGGTCTTGGAGTGGGTTGGTCATTAGCCAGATCCTCCTTAAGACTGCCACAACAATAACAGAAATTCTTGGCTCCTTGTGGTGAGGTTTGATGATGATGCCTTAAAAAAATTCCCAGAAATTTCAACTGGCTTTGGGGATGCTACAGGTAAAGCAGCAGCTGATTTTCCACAAAGGTTTTCCCCAAGTTAGTAGGTTGTTTTGTGTTACCAGCTGCAGATGAGAACATGTGTGTGAAGAATAGATGCTCCTACCTCTCCCTAGGTCTAGAGAAATGAAAAAGCTATGAAACGAGCCACTTTAAGGACGCCCATTCCTCACGGGCATTGTATTCTGCTGGATTAACCAGCAAGCACTTGGAATAAGAGGGAGTTTAATTGTGACGTGTCCCTGCCAGGATTATGAGATGAAAGCGGATCCCTGCGGACGCTGCCTGATCCTCAATAACGTCAATTTTTCCAGAGACTCGGGTCTGTCCACCCGAGAAGGCTCCGACATCGACTGCGAGAAGCTGGAGAGGCGCTTCAAGGCCTTGCGCTTCACTATCCTGACCCGACGGGATCTGAAAGCTCAGGTGAGGCTGGTTGTGTCCTGCTGGCATGAGGGATGAGAGGTGAGCCCCTGGAAGCGATGCGAATGCATTAGGGGATGTGTCATGTGTCGGCAGCACGCTGAAAACCCCCCACAAAGAAACACTGAACCACTTGCATCCTCTTATTTTATTGTTGTGCTACAATTGCAGAAGGAGAGAGGACCTTGCACATTTTCACCTCTCTGCCTGAATGTTAAACCCTGGTTGTGATTGGTAGGGAATTCGTGAGGCTGTGTCTTTGGGATAGCTCAGACAACTGTGTCATGTCTGTCCATGCCATCCTTGGCTGTTCCTGGAAGTGTGGGGGGAACTTTATTATCTGAAAGTAAAACACGGTTCTCTGCTCACCCACCAGCTCCCAGTCAGAAGCAGCGGATTTCAGCAGATAAATCTGAGTTTTGGTTTGTGGTGCTGTGTTGTAAAGAGTGCAGAGAGGTGAGAAGTCTGTGTGATTAAAGCAGCCAGTGTTAAATAAAGGCAGAGACACAGAAATATTCTCTTGCCAATGGCTTTTGCCAGCTGTTCTTGGGTCTCATATTATCCTGTGGCAGAGACTGACCGGATCCTTCCACACGGCAGCGCAATTAGAGCAGTAACCTGTGGCTGAGATATGGTTCAAAAAACTCTCACTGTGATGTTTTCCACACAGGAAATGGTTTTGGAGCTGCAGAAGCTGTCACGGTGGGACCACAGTGCTTTGGACTGCTGCATCGTGGTCATCCTTTCCCATGGCTGTCAGGTGGGTTTGTCCTATCTCTCCCTTTGTTCCTTAGGCGTAGAAAGGGGTTAACTCCCTGTCCTGTGGTCTCACACAGGGTGAGAGGGAAGTGGTCCGTCAAAACCTTGTTCTGCCAATGCAGTACATTTCAAAGAGTTACACGCTCATTCTGGATTAAAGAAAACAGGAGCTTCTCTGGTGTAGTCTGATCCAGTGGTGCCAGTGGACAAGTGTTTTACATTTTGGAAGCTGAGATTAATAATTTGGAACTGAATAATGGGCATAGAGTGAAGGGAGGTCCCACTCAGCCTCATGCTGTGGTCATTCAGTCCTTCCTGTTCTCCAACTCTGACAGGGAGATGCTATTACCAATAAAGCCTGTTTATTCCCAGTCAGTTCTTGAAGGATGAGGAGAGGGAATCTTAGGAAAATGGTGTATGGTATGTGCCCATTGTCCCAGAGGATGAAGAACTCCTTTGCTGGAGGTAGTGGGATATGAGTTGGATAATAGAAGTTGGATTGCTGGGGTTTAGTGCATTTCAAATGACTCCTGGGTGTCCCCTTGCCCTGACTTGGCCACAGGGATTCCCACAAACACCAGTGGGATTTGTTCTGGTACCTTTAGGCCACAAAGCACCTGATGGGAAAGGGGCTCACTTGGAACTGGCCTCACCTTCCATGTCACTAGCTCCTGCATTTGCCTCTTGCAGACAAGCCATATTCAGTTTCCCGGAGGTGTTTACGGAACGGATGGAAAACCCATTCCCATAGAAAAGATTGTGAACTATTTCAATGGGTCCAATTGCCCGAGTCTGAGAGGAAAACCCAAACTGTTCTTCATCCAGGCCTGTGGTGGAGGTGAATCTTTGTGTTGGCTCTGGTAACGTTGGGCTGCAGCAATATGGTCAGGCTGTGGCTTTGGCTCCCTTTCTTTTCCTCACCTGTCCCTCTCTCCAGCTGTTTTCTCACTCCAGCTGCCTCTTCTCCTACCATGTGCCGAGAGGCTGCTCCAGCTCTTCACACGGAGTGAGGAATTTTGTATAAATCACCAGTGGCTTTGACTCAACCAGCACAGCTGAATGGCCAAAAAACCTTATTTTGTCCTAGGGCCTTTGTCTTTTTTTTTCCCCATCTTTTCTTGACGTTGCACGTACAACCATGAATCACTTTGCTGGATGAACGTCAGGAGCTGTCTTGTTGCTGCTTTTTTCAGAACAAAGAGATCAAGGCTTTGTAGTGGATTGTGATTCGCCCGAAGATGAAGATCCTGGGGGTTCTTTGGAATCGGACGCGACACCATTTCAGGTTCCATCAGGAAATGTGGATGAGCCCGATGCCATTGCCAGTTTGCCCACACCCAGCGACATCTTGGTTTCCTACTCAACTTTTCCAGGTGAAGCAGCCTGTGCACATCCTGTGCTGGGTATGGGGGAATTAGCAAAACAGTCAGAGCCTCATGGCCAAAGTCAGGGGAAGTTCGGGACAACCTGGCTCTGTTGGAGCAGCAGGAACTCGTTGGAATGAGAACAGCAGATGGGTTTTAGCTTGACATTCTCCTTTTTTCACTGAAGGTTTTGTCTCCTGGAGGGAGAAGTCGAGTGGTTCGTGGTATGTGGAAATGCTGGACAGTGTGCTGGAGCAATATGCCCATTCAGAAGACCTGCTGAACATGTTACTGAGGGTAAATGTCTTTTTTTTCCTGTTTTTTGTGGATGAAGTAGTCAGGGTTGTGATCAGTTGGGGCATGGAGGCCTACACTCAAAAAAGGAGTGAGGATATTGAGTGTTGAGTTTAATTAAGGCTAATTGGATGTACTGCAGAGAGGTTTAATTACAAAGTGTCTGGCCTCAATCAGCCAAAAATCACTGGAAGTTTCTCCAGTGAGGAGTAATCTTAGCAATACAGGCTTTAATCCTTCTGAGGAAATTGCTAAAAAATGTCATGGCTTGTCCTATCCAAGCTGATGGGACTTGGGTGCTGCCATAAGCATGTCCTGGGGGTGAAGGAGCACAATGCACAGGGATGTGGAATGAGTCTGACTGATCAATGTCTTCCTTTGTGTGTCTTGTTGACTTAATACTGCCAAAGTTGGGTACAAGTGTAGGTTCCCCAGACACTTTTTCTGTTCTCCGTGGGTAGGAGAAAAGTCCAGTGTGGAGGGAGAGAGGACTTATAGGATCACCTTGTTGTTGTTTCCCGGTCATTGGTGGTGCTTCTTTGGCCGCCTTGGCATGGCAGCCGTTGATTTCAAGCGATGGGGGGATCATCCCACTCCTCAGCCTCTCTCCTGTTCCCAGGTGGCAAATGCTGTCTCTGCCAAGGGAAGGTACAAGCAGATCCCAGGATGTTTCAATTTCCTCCGTAAAAAATTCTTCTTCGCATGTGACTGACACGTGGGCTCCAAGACCCCTGCAAAGCACTGGAGATTCTTCTTGTGGCTGAATGAAATCTGTGCCCACCACGACTTGGTGCCAGTGCTCCCCGTGGATTTTGTCTATGTGTCCAGATGTTTGTCTGGAGAAATGTGATCTGCAAGTGCTGTCATTGCTGTGGAGTAGAGATGAGATGGAGATTGTGCTGTGCCAATGGGAAATGTTGTGGATGGAGGAGGAAGTCCCTTTGTGGCTCCACTTCTGGCTCATCCTGACATGGCCATGCTCAGCCTCAGAGTGTTTTTCTTTGCTGATCATGATATTTGTGTCCTGTGCTGCCCAGGAAACTGATTGATGGGATCAGGGTCTGATGTTCAACTGGAATGGGATGAGTTTTGCAGTCAGTGTTTCTAATAAATGCAACTAAAAGGCAAATCTTTGGCTGTATTCCCTTGTCTGTTCCATCTCCTCGTTGCCATTTCAGCACCTCCTGAAGGCTCCTCTGAAGCGGGGAGAGTAGGAACCTTCACTCATGTAAATGTTTAACCTCTGCTGTTACTGGGTCATTTCTTATGTGGCTGTGCCAGCCTATGGAGCAGGCATGCTGGTTCTTTTGATGAGAATCAGAAGTTACAGCAGGAAACTGATGAGGATTCATTGGAATATCATAGCTGAGGTGAAGAACTTGAGAAGCTGCTGCGGTGATGGCCTTGGGTCAGAAATCCTGCGTCTGTGTTGGATTTTGAGGCGGGAAAGCATCCTTGGAGCCACCCTTGGGAGGTGTAGAGGCCTTAGGGTAGGTCTGTGCTGAGGCATGCTTGGGGATTCCCAGGGAACCTGGGAATATCCAATCTGCCTTTGCAGCCACTGAGTATTTCCATGCTCCTTTGGGAGCATTTCAGGTGCTTTGAGGGTGCTGCAGGAGGGAGCCAGGGTTGCCCTGAGCACCCCAAGGAGGGTCCAGTTGGAGCTGGGGTGTGGCTGTGATTGCCTTGCCTGTGCTCAGGGGTTTGTGAGAGCTCAATGCCGTGGTTGTCTCCTTCCCCATTCTCCTTCCCCATTCCCTGGGAGGGTGGGTTTCTGGATTGCCCTGTCCTGTCTTGTCCAGTTTCGTACAGAGCATCTGGGTGTGCCGGTGGGCTAATCCCATCTCCCCTGGACCTGTTCTTCTTTGGGAAAGGTGACCCTGCACTCTTTCCCTTGTTTATTTCCCCAGCTCTCTCACTAAGGAAGCATTGAGACTGGGGTGTCCCATGGGCACCCTGGCTGGATGGGGGTGAGTTTTGGCAGAGACAGCTCAGTCTTGTCCCTTTCCTTCTTTTCATGACATGGAATGCAGTGGCTGCTCCTTCCCCAGGGCATGCTTGGCAGAGGTGAGAGCAGAGTGGAAGCTCTGTAGCAGCACAGGTGGTGGAGGGAATGTCGTGGGGCTGCAGGATGACCCCCCCAGGACCAACCCAGTTCCCTCCAGACCCCCATTACAAATCTGCTGCCATCAAGTAGCCCAGTACCAGCAAGATCCCCCGAGACATCCCAGGGCCACCCAAGACACCTAAAACCTCCTTGGGCCAGCCAGGGGCCTTATAGCCCCCCCAAGTTCCCTAGAGCCCCCCAGGACCACCGGGCCAGATGCCAGCCACTCTCCCATCAAACCACCAGCCAAGCCTTGAACGCTTTGGCTTGGTGATGGCCGTGGCTCTACTCCCAATGGGGAGCACCTTGCGGGATCTCTGCCCACCTTGGGCTCCCCAGGACCCTGCCCAGCCTAACTGCACAATGTGGAGGCTCTCCCCAGCACAGGGACGGAAGCTCAGGACCACAAGACACAGCCCCGTGTTTCCGCTCCACCACGTCCCCGTGAAAGAACCACACGAGACCAGCTCAGCACTATTGCCTTTATCACACTCAATACTGGTGGTGCTCCATGCTGTGTCCTCAGTTTGTGCTGATTTTCTGCCAAAGACACAGGGAGGCTCAGGTTAGACCCCTGGCAGGGCAGGTGCAGCATGGCCAACCCCCTGCATGGGGGCAGAGGAAGGGGTACCGACCTCATTGATCCAGTCAATGTAGGCAGACACCCGGGTGAAGACCGTTGGCTTCTTGATCATGTTGCAGCTCAGGCCGGAGCCAAAGCTGACGATTCCTTCCACCTCCCAGATCCCATCATCGCGCTGGCAATTCAGGGGGCCGCCGGAATCGCCCTGCATGGAGAGACAGTGTGGGCCATTGGTCCTGGGCACCACTGACACACCCATCACCCCACCCAGCACCCACCACCGCAGCTCCACCCCCTCCACTCCTGTGCTTCCCATGGGACCTATGGCCCTGCACTGCTCCAGCACCGCTGTCAACCCCACCCTGGGCCACGGGCAGGTACCACCCAGCAGTGCCAGCACTCACGTTGCATCCAGAGACGACGCCGTCACCACCGGCGCATACCATGGTGGTGCGCACAAGGCCACCCCACCAGTCCCACTTGGAGCAGGTCTCGTAGTCCACCACGGGCAGCAGAGCCTGCTGCAGGACGTCGGCCAGGGGTCCATTGGCTGCAAGGACAGTCACACCTCACACCCTGCACACACTCCCCCTCCCCAGGGACCCGTGGGGGACCCTCCTGAGGACCCTGTGCTTACTCCTGAGGCGTCCCCAGCCGGTGACGTAGCAGGGGTAGTCGTTGGGCAGGATCTTGTCCGCAGCCGGCAGGCAGGCGGCACGGATGGTGTCACTCTCCTGCACCTCCTCTGCCAGCTTGACCAGGGCAATGTCGTTGCTGCAGGGAGNTGGGTCAGAAATCCTGCGTCTGTGTTGGATTTTGAGGCGGGAAAGCATCCTTGGAGCCACCCTTGGGAGGTGTAGAGGCCTTAGGGTAGGTCTGTGCTGAGGCATGCTTGGGGATTCCCAGGGAACCTGGGAATATCCAATCTGCCTTTGCAGCCACTGAGTATTTCCATGCTCCTTTGGGAGCATTTCAGGTGCTTTGAGGGTGCTGCAGGAGGGAGCCAGGGTTGCCCTGAGCACCCCAAGGAGGGTCCAGTTGGAGCTGGGGTGTGGCTGTGATTGCCTTGCCTGTGCTCAGGGGTTTGTGAGAGCTCAATGCCGTGGTTGTCTCCTTCCCCATTCTCCTTCCCCATTCCCTGGGAGGGTGGGTTTCTGGATTGCCCTGTCCTGTCTTGTCCAGTTTCGTACAGAGCATCTGGGTGTGCCGGTGGGCTAATCCCATCTCCCCTGGACCTGTTCTTCTTTGGGAAAGGTGACCCTGCACTCTTTCCCTTGTTTATTTCCCCAGCTCTCTCACTAAGGAAGCATTGAGACTGGGGTGTCCCATGGGCACCCTGGCTGGATGGGGGTGAGTTTTGGCAGAGACAGCTCAGTCTTGTCCCTTTCCTTCTTTTCATGACATGGAATGCAGTGGCTGCTCCTTCCCCAGGGCATGCTTGGCAGAGGTGAGAGCAGAGTGGAAGCTCTGTAGCAGCACAGGTGGTGGAGGGAATGTCGTGGGGCTGCAGGATGACCCCCCCAGGACCAACCCAGTTCCCTCCAGACCCCCATTACAAATCTGCTGCCATCAAGTAGCCCAGTACCAGCAAGATCCCCCGAGACATCCCAGGGCCACCCAAGACACCTAAAACCTCCTTGGGCCAGCCAGGGGCCTTATAGCCCCCCCAAGTTCCCTAGAGCCCCCCAGGACCACCGGGCCAGATGCCAGCCACTCTCCCATCAAACCACCAGCCAAGCCTTGAACGCTTTGGCTTGGTGATGGCCGTGGCTCTACTCCCAATGGGGAGCACCTTGCGGGATCTCTGCCCACCTTGGGCTCCCCAGGACCCTGCCCAGCCTAACTGCACAATGTGGAGGCTCTCCCCAGCACAGGGACGGAAGCTCAGGACCACAAGACACAGCCCCGTGTTTCCGCTCCACCACGTCCCCGTGAAAGAACCACACGAGACCAGCTCAGCACTATTGCCTTTATCACACTCAATACTGGTGGTGCTCCATGCTGTGTCCTCAGTTTGTGCTGATTTTCTGCCAAAGACACAGGGAGGCTCAGGTTAGACCCCTGGCAGGGCAGGTGCAGCATGGCCAACCCCCTGCATGGGGGCAGAGGAAGGGGTACCGACCTCATTGATCCAGTCAATGTAGGCAGACACCCGGGTGAAGACCGTTGGCTTCTTGATCATGTTGCAGCTCAGGCCGGAGCCAAAGCTGACGATTCCTTCCACCTCCCAGATCCCATCATCGCGCTGGCAATTCAGGGGGCCGCCGGAATCGCCCTGCATGGAGAGACAGTGTGGGCCATTGGTCCTGGGCACCACTGACACACCCATCACCCCACCCAGCACCCACCACCGCAGCTCCACCCCCTCCACTCCTGTGCTTCCCATGGGACCTATGGCCCTGCACTGCTCCAGCACCGCTGTCAACCCCACCCTGGGCCACGGGCAGGTACCACCCAGCAGTGCCAGCACTCACGTTGCATCCAGAGACGACGCCGTCACCACCGGCGCATACCATGGTGGTGCGCACAAGGCCACCCCACCAGTCCCACTTGGAGCAGGTCTCGTAGTCCACCACGGGCAGCAGAGCCTGCTGCAGGACGTCGGCCAGGGGTCCATTGGCTGCAAGGACAGTCACACCTCACACCCTGCACACACTCCCCCTCCCCAGGGACCCGTGGGGGACCCTCCTGAGGACCCTGTGCTTACTCCTGAGGCGTCCCCAGCCGGTGACGTAGCAGGGGTAGTCGTTGGGCAGGATCTTGTCCGCAGCCGGCAGGCAGGCGGCACGGATGGTGTCACTCTCCTGCACCTCCTCTGCCAGCTTGACCAGGGCAATGTCGTTGCTGCAGGGAGACATGAACCACGAGGATGTGGTCCCCAGCTTTGTTGTCTCCCACCCACTCCCAGACACATTCCATCCCTACAGGATCAGGAAGGAGTTCCATTTCTCATGGACGATCATCTTCTCCACACCCACAGCCACAGAGCCTGGCTCGTCATCTGTCAACAGGTCCTGCTTGCCCAGCACCACACGGTAGGTCATGGAAGAGCTGCCAGGGGGAGAGAGGGGGTGTCAGTCCCCACAAATATCTCACCCTGCTGCTACAGAGCCCCCCAGCACCCTGAGACCCACCTGATGCAGTGGGCGGCTGTCAGCACCCACTGGGGGGCAATGAGGGTTCCCCCACAAGTGTGGTGCCAAGACCCAGAGCGGCTGTACTGCAGCGAGATCTGTGAGGGCAGAGGCACAGTGTCAGAGCAGGAATGTCCCCATCCCTGTCCCCCTCCCTGTCCCCATGCCCGTTCCTGTGCCCCCTTCCCTGCCACGGCCAGCTGTGGGCTACGGCGTCTTCACCACCCACCACGCGGGAGCCCAGCTGTGGGGGCACGGCTGGCTGGCCGCACCCGTAGGCTGTGTGACACCCAGCAAAGGGACATCAGAGGCTGCCTGTGCCCGTGCCCAGGGCCACAGCAGGCCCCACGCTCCTGTCCCCCCTGCCCAACCCCTCCCCATGCCCTGCACCCACCGTAGCCCAGCAGCACGACGAGACAGACAGTTCCCAGCATGGTTGTGCTGACCAAAGGTGCCGCAGTGGGACCGCTCACTCCTCTTATAGTGTCCAGGCTGTGGGGACCTTGGAGTGACCCTGCCTGCTGCTGACATGTGGGGACTGTCCCACGCTGTGGGCACAGGGGCTCCTCAGCCCCATCGCCCCATCTAATTGCACTCACCATCCCACCTGGGAATGGCCACATCTGCCCGTCATGTGCTGGCACCATGCTGGGACACAGTGCGGACACCTGGCCCTGCTCTGGGAATGGGCAGGGCCCCTCCTGGTGCATAGCTGGTGGGTAGCCCCCCACTCATGATGCTGTCAGTGGGGTGCTGGGCAGCCCTGCTGCCCCCCAACCCTGAGCACCAACTCCCCCTGGACACTGCCTGCCCCCAGCCCATCACTCACCCAGGAACCAGGTGCTCCCTTTCCTGAAATGCCCATCACTGGGTGTCTGTGAGTCCCTGTCAGTGTTTGGATACCTTGTGTACCCATCCTTGGCATGTTTGGGTGCATGTTCCTGGCTGTTGCCTTGGTTGTGGCATCATCTTGGATGCCGGCGGTACCTTCTGTACTTCAGAGGGCCTGGGGAGGTGTGTGGCTGTGCCATGCACAAATATGAGGTGTGTGTGTGTGTGAGGATGTGGGGGGCTTTTGCTCTGCCTTATGTTGTCATTTTAGACTGTTGTGTTTATGGTTTGGAGCTGTAGAAGTTTATTTTAGGGGAGTTTTTTTATGTCTTTGTATCTTTGGCTGGTGGTGGGTGCCCTGGGACAGTGTGAGGGCCAATGCCTGTATGTGGCTGAAGAAGAGGACCTGGACATATGTGGCTACAGGGAGCCAGGGCCACCCAAGCACCCCAAGGGGGTTCTGCAGGAGCTGGAATGGCCTTGACTCTGCCCAAGGTTTTGCAAGAGCTCAGCGGCACATGTGGCCCCTTCCCCATCCCTCTGCACTGTGAGATTCTGGGTTGCCCTGTCCTATGTTGGCTACTTTTGCATAGAGCACCTGGGTGTACAGGTGATCTTGGGGCTGATCCCATCTCTCCTTGACCTATTTTTCTTTGGGAATAGTGACCCTGCACTCTTCTGCCTTGTTTATTTCCCCAGTTCTCTTACCAAGGGAGCATTGGGGCTGGGATATCCCACAGGCACCCTGGCTGGATTGGGGTGCAGGGAGCTGCTGCTTTGACTTTGGGCAGATATGACAGTCTTGTCCTTTTCCTTCTTCCGTGATATGGACTGCAGGGGCCTGTCCCTTTCTGGGACATCCTTGATCGAGGCAAGAGCAGGGCGGGAGCACTGCAGTGGCACAGGTGTGGTGTTGGGGTGTGTGGTGGAGTTGGAGAAGAGTAGGGGCTCAGGGAGAGACAGGGCAATGCTCTTTTGGGGTTAGTCCATGGGCGCCACTGCTCATCTCCCTCCTCCTTGTGTTTCAGTGCTAGATGTCCGTGAGGAGAGCCTGGGATGTGGACTGGCACCATAGGCCAGGGCCATGCTTCCCTATGGCTCTGTGCCATCAGCATCAGGATGCTGCTCAGTGTGAGGGGAGTTTGTTCATGTCTCCCAGGTGGCCTGAGCTCTCATTGCCAGAAGTGGGTAAAGGTCACTCTTAAGATGTAATTTTTATGTAAGTGATTGTATGAGTACTTATATTTCAACAGTGAAGTAAAAGTTATAAACTTCACAAAGTTTTGCTGTATTATTTAAACTTCCCCGTATTTTCCCATATTGTTAAATACTTAATAATGGACACATCCTCTGTAGTGTATATAAGGTGTTATACATTTAACAAAAATAAAACTTGTGGTTCTTTAGGTTAACTTGTAGATTTAATGTGTCAGTTATAATTGTATGAACAGAATATAACAATAATTGACAATGAACATGTAAGTATAACAAATACTCCTTAAACTCTATACAGCCTTAGAGATTAAAAGTAGTTGAGGCTGAAGTCACTGGGTTTGTTCAGCTGGAGGAGGCTGAGGTCAAACCTCACTGGAGGCTGCAGCTGTTCCTGAGGGGCAGCTCCCATCTCTGCTGTCTGTGACCAGGGACAGGACCCGAGGGAATGGCTGGAACTGTGTCCAAGGAAAGACTGGATGTTAGAAAAAGGTTCTTTACCCAGAGGGATCACAACTCTGCACCACCTCCTGGCCAAGGGGACACTGGTTATTGGGGTGACATGCACTGCAGGGAGGTGCCCGTGCCTGGCTGGTTGGGGCAGGGTTGATGCCCCAGCACAGAGGCTTGTGACACTCTGGGGTCTTGCCCAGGGCTCCTGTGTCCACCAAAGCCCCTCTGAGGATGGGACGCAATGCACAGGTACACATACAACAGGCTGTGACACCAGCGTCCTGCACTCCTAGCCCCAACAGCTGTCCCCATGGCACATGTGGGTACACGCACAGGGGACATGGACACCCTACCTTGCCCAGCTTCTCATGGACAGCCTGGAGCTCTCCATGCAAGGCAGCAGATCCTGCTGCCAATCCCATGCCAGTGTCCTGAGCACCTGGCCCCATCCTGCTGTGCAGAGTAGCCACCTCCACACATCATCTGACTGGCAGGCCTTTAATTGCCTTTGAGGTGATCCCTACAGTTCCTTTGCCATAGCGCATTTCCTACCCATCCAAACCATTTCCCACCCTGCACCCCTCTTCACCTGCTAAACCTTTGCTCAGGCTGGCAAGTGCCAGAGGGTCCCTGCAGAGTCCCCAAGTGGCTCACGCAGTGCCAGGGTCCCAAGCCCTGGTGCAGGTGCTGATGTTGCTCTCTGGGCTGGTGCCGGTGCCGCTCAGTGGTCCAGTGGCCACACAGCTCCTAAAGCAGGCACCATCCATCGCGTCTCCCGTCGGGCCTGAGGTGCTGCCATCCATCCCTGCTCGTTCTCCTCCTCCTCACTCCACGAGGATCCCGACTGGGGTCCAGCAGCCACGATGGGATGATGGTATGATGGATGGCTCTGCTCAGGGGCTCACGCTGCAGCACCCACCCTCACCTCCCAGACAGCCCCTTCACACCTGCTCCCACCAACATGCTACCTTTTTCCTGAAAAATTTCCCTGTCTCCCCCAGGGCAGCCCTGGTTCCTCCTGGGAACCCCACAGCTGGGGGTCCTGTCAGCTGCCCATCACCCACCTTGTTCCTCCAGCTACCACAGAACAAGATCTGTGGTAAGGTGCTCCGCTCCTGGGCCACGTCACAGGTCCCGGAAATGCAGCTTGCAGTGCCATATAGCTCCCAAGGGCTCTGTCTCCAACAGAGCTCCTGCAGACACCCCTGATCCCTCCCAAGCCAGTCAGACTCAAGGCCAACTCGGTTTCCTCAACACCCCCATTGAAAGTCACCTGCCCTCATCTAGGCAGTGTCAGTGAGGTCCCCTAAAGCATCCTGGGAGCTACCAAGGGTTCTAGATCATTCCCAAGGGCCAGCTGGGTTCCCTGGAGCTCCCCTGAACAACCTGGACAGACCCCAGCCACTCTCCCATCAATCTACTTGCCCAACCTTGAGCCCCTTGGCTCAGCCATGGCATGAGGACCAGAAGCATCTTGCAGGATGTGCCCCACAGCCTCCCCAGAGCCCTGCCCAACCCCACTGCACAACAGGGACACCTTCCTCAGCGCATAAGCAGGACCTCAGCACCACCAGACCCAGCCCTGCATATGTGTCCCCAGCTCCACCACATCCTCCACAAAAGAACCAGCGAGACCAGCTCAGCACTTCTGCTTTTATCTTGCTCAACAGTTGTATCTCCATGTGCCGCGTCCTCAGTTCGCGCTCATTTTCTGCCAACGAGACACAGGGGATCATGGTAAGACCCTCAGTGGGGCAAGAACAGCCCCAGTGTGGGGGCAGAGGAAGGGGCACCCACCTCGTTGATCCAGTCAATGTAGGCGGACACCCGGGTGAAGACCGTCGGCTTCTTGGCCAGGTTGCAGCTCAGGCCGGAGCCAAAGCTGACGATGCCGTCCACCTCCCAGATCCCATCATCGCGCTGGCAATTCAGGGGGCCACCGGAATCGCCCTGCATGGAGAGATGTTCTGTACCACTGCTCCTGGGCACCCCGCCAACACAACCCTCATTCCTCCTGGCCATCCACCACCACAATGCCATCCCCTGTCCTCCAAGTGTCCACGGTTTCATGCCGCTCGGACACCCAGCACGCTGCCGTGCCAGCACTCACATTGCATCCAGAGACAACGCCGTCACCGCCGGCACACACCATGGTGGTGCGCACGTTGCTGCCCCACCAATCCCTCTGGGAGCAAGTCTCGTAGTCCACCACAGGCAGCAGAGCCTGCTGCAGGATGTCGGCCAGGGGTCCATTGGCTGCAAGAACAGTCTAAGCTGGTACCTCACACCCTGTGCCTGCATCCCCTTCCCAGGGACCCGCTGCGCACCCCTCACTTACTCCTGATGCGTCCCCAGCCAGTGACGTAGCAGGGGTAGTCGTTGGGCAGGATCTTGTCCGCAGCCGGCAGGCAGGCGGCACGGATGGTGTCACTCTCCTGCACTTCCTCTGCCAGCTTGATCAGGGCAATGTCATTGCTGCAGGGAGACATGAATCACGAGGACGTGGTTCCTGGCCATGAGAACAGAGTCCCTGGCCATGGGGACAGAGGTCCGTGACCACTCCACCCATGACCCAACCCTGATGCACCCCATCACCTACATGATGAGGAAGGAGTTCCATTTCTCATGGACGATCATCTTCTCCACACCCACAGCCACAGAGCCTGGCTCATCATCTGTCAACAGGTCCTGCTTGCCCAGCACCACACGGTAGGTCATGGAAGAGCTGCCAGGGGGAGAGAAGGGGTGTCAGTCCCCACAAATATCTCACCCTGCTGCTACAGAGCCCCCCAGCACCCTGAGACCCACCTGATGCAGTGGGCGGCTGTCAGCACCCACTGGGGGGCAATGAGGGTTCCCCCACAAGTGTGGTGCCAAGACCCAGAGCGGCTGTACTGCAGCGAGATCTGTGAGGGCAGAGGCACAGTGTCAGAGCAGGAATGTCCCCATCCCTGTCCCCCTCCCTGTCCCCATGCCCGTTCCTGTGCCCCCTTACCTGCCACGGCCAGCTGTGGGCTACGGCGTCTTCACCACCCACCACGCGGGAGCCCAGCTGTGGGGGCACGGCTGGCTGGCCGCACCCGTAGGCTGTGTGACACCCAGCAAAGGGACATCAGAGGCTGCCTGTGCCCGTGCCCAGGGCCACAGCAGGCCCCACGCTCCTGTCCCCCCTGCCCAACCCCTCCCCATGCCCTGCACCCACCGTAGCCCAGCAGCACGACGAGACAGACAGTTCCCAGCATGGTTGTGCTGACCAAAGGTGCCGCAGTGGGGCCGCTCACTCCTCTTATAGTGTCCAGGCTGTGGGGACCTTGGAGTGACCCTGCCTGCTGCTGACATGTGGGGACTGTCCCACGCTGTGGGCACAGGGGCTCCTCAGCCCCATCGCCCCATCTAATTGCACTCACCATCCCACCTGGGAATGGCCACATCTGCCCGTCATGTGCTGGCACCATGCTGGGACACAGTGCGGACACCTGGCCCTGCTCTGGGAATGGGCAGGGCCCCTCCTGGTGCATAGCTGGTGGGTAGCCCCCCACTCATGATGCTGTCAGTGGGGTGCTGGGCAGCCCTGCTGCCCCCCAACCCTGAGCACCGACTTCCCCTGGACACTCCCCCCCTTACACCCCCACTCCTCCAGGCACAAGGTCCCCTTATCTCACTCTTGACGTTGTCAAGGTCAGCCAAAACCCCACAGGTGCCGCAGAGTGGGACAGGCGCAGGTGTCAGCAGTACTGCTGATGGCCTTCCATAGCCCCACACCACCACACCTGGATCAGGCCCCTGCTGCTTCCCATGCCAATGTCACTGCATGGCCACAGCTCATCCTTGTTCAGTGCCACCACCCACAGTGGTAACTGGGTGCCCACAGTCACACCCTACTCCCCAGATTCCTTCCCCCCACTCAAGCCCCCGCCACAGACATGCCCATCCCACAGCTGCACCCCAGCAACCAGTACTTAAGAAATATAATATTTATTTGGGATTAAATTAAAAAAAAACATAACACACCCCATCTACTGCCATTCAGGGGACAACGCAGGACAGATGTGGGTCTTTACAGCCACCCACAAACATGAGAGCCTCAATGACCAATGGCAACCACTTGTGGCCACCATGTTCATTGTGCCAGGCTGAATACAATGTGAAAAAACATAATACACCCCAATGAGCCAGCAGCTGCCTTTCTGTATGTCTTTGATCAAAATAAAGAGAGAGCTCCTGGGGGGCTCCATGCCACCGGGGTGGGCACCTACCCCCCAGCACCACACACACACACACATACACAGAGCCCCTCTACCAGCATCTGGCCCTTGCCATGGCTTTTGTCACTGGTGTCACATATAGCAATACCAACAGACACTGAACCAGCATGGCCACCACAACACCCACCACGGCCACCTGGGCAAGCCCCCATCCTGCAAACCTCCCAGGGCACTCACAACACACAACAGTCCAGGCACAGGTGTCCCAGGGACAGGCAATCTGGACATGGCTCCCCTGGGACTCCGCAGCAGCAACCCCTGGTGCAGCTGCGGGCAGGGAACAGGGTGCTGTTCAGGGTGGGGGGCACGCTGGGGAGGTAGGGGGCACAAACAACACCTACAGACATCACAGCAAGAGGGGAGAAGGGAGTGGGGGCTGGCTGGGCTCTGCCAGCAAGGTGGGCGCTGTGCCGAGCCCGCGCTGGGATCCTGCCAGCAGCCCAGGTGGCACACGACTCAGGCATCGCTCCCGGCATGGCTGGCACGTGGCACAGGTAGCGTTGCCAGCCTGGCCACCGCTGACCAGTCCTGCCTGGCCCTGTCACTGCGTGAAGGTGGACTGCAGCTCCTTGAAGGCCGCCTTCCTCTGCTTCAGCTCCTCCGCCTGCTTCTTCTTCTCCTCCTGCTCTGCCTTGATCTCCTCCTCAAACCTGCTGGCTTCGTTGATGGCTTGTGCCTGCGGATGGAAATGTCCAGCTGTGACATCTGCCAAGCTCTCCTGCCCACCCCAACACCTCCACCTCCTGCCCACCCATCACTCAGCACCAAACTGCCTTCGTGTAACACCATCCTGCAGCGGGACCTCCTGAGCCCTGCCTCACCTTGGCCTCAAAGAAGTTCTTGGCGCCTTTCACCCCCTCTGTTGAGACATCGATCTCGGAGAGCCGGGCCAGGGCGTGCAGCCCGCTGTCCTCCTGCAGCTCACCTGCTGCTGCCTTCCGGAAAATCAGCAGGAACTGTGAGGGGAGACAGTGGCATTGGCTCCCTGAAGACCCCAAAGCCACCACAGCCACTGCCCACCTTCTCACCAGCATGAACACCAGCTGGGGATACCTCCCTGCCAGCACGGAGCCTCCTATCCCCTCACCTCTCGGAAGCTAAGCTTGCTATCTAGGTCTTCATCCACCTCCTTGATCATGTTCTTCAGTCCCAGGTGTGTCTGTGGAGCCCCCAGCTTCTCCATCATCAGCTTCAGCTCCATCAGGTCAATGAAGCCGTCTTTCCCTGCATCGTACCTGCAGGATGGAGGCACGATCCTGACACATCACCATGGGGTGCAGAGCCCACACAGACCCCTACACTGACCCCCCAGCAGGAGACCCCGTGTGCTCTCACACTGGCTGGGAAGCAAAGAGAGATCAGCAAGGACTTGGGCACTGATGGTCTCCAGCAGCTTTCCAGACCACAGGGAAGCTGCCGCTGAGCCACTAACAACTCCTTAGAGCATTCTCCAGGATCGTGCCTGTTTCCATGTGGCACTTGGCAGGAGAACCTGCCAGAATGCTGCCAAGCCTGCTGCCAGCTCCCTATGCCAGGAACCTGAGCACATGCTCCCCTTGGCTGTGGCACGGGATAACAGACCATGGGACTAAGCCCACCGGGCACTGCTCCCCATGTCACCATCTCCTCCTCACTATGACACCTCCAGGTGACCCACCCACACTGCCCAGAGCCTGTGGCATCCATGTTTCACCCCTGGCCAGGTGCTTGGGCTTGGCTGAAAGCTCCGGGCACAGCTCTGCTCACTGATGCTCCCTACGGAGCTGGCAGGAATGCCCCTCCTCTGACTCCTGCCTGTGGCCATGCCACAGTCCCCTCCAGCTTCCCTGCAGCCACCCCACGATCCGCTCCCCTGCCTGCTGCCTGCGCAACATGGGCTGTGCCGGTGGCACGCTGGGCAAGGCACAGCGGGATCTCCACGGGGAGCCAGCACGGAGCCATGCTTTGTACAGCTCCACTCGTTGTAGATGGGCACTGCACCCATTGTGACAGGGCTTTTTTTTGTATCTTGTCACTGCAGCAGCCACGCAGAGCCCCGGCTCCCCATGCCACAGGTCCGTTACTCATCTGTACCTTCCCTGCTGCGGTCTGCTCTGTCCGTGTCTCCAGCAGCACCTTCCTGGCCTGCCAGGGACCCCAAAATGGGGCTGGTCCTGCTACTGCTGCCATCAGCCTCAGAGTGGGGCTGTGGGCACAGACCCACGTGATTTTTGCCTCTTGGAGCATAAGATCATAGAATCATGGAATGGTTTGGGTTAGAAAATACTTTAAAGACCATCTTATTCCACCCCCTGCCATGGGTAGGACATCTTCCACTATCCCAGGTTGCTCCAAGCCCTGTCCAATCTGACCAGGGATGGGGCACTTCCAGGGATGGGGCAGCCACAGCTTCTCTGGGCAAACTGTGCCAGGGCCTTACCACTCTCACGGGGATGAACTTCCTCCCAGTATCAAAACTAACCCTGCCCTCTGTCACTTTTTAAGACTTTCCCCCTTGTCCTGTCACTCCATGCCCTTGTCCAAAGTCCTTCTCCATCCTGCACCCCACAGAGTTTCTCTGCAATGGGTGAGTTGCCCAGTCTGGCTTTGCCACTTCATACCGCACAAGCCACCTCCCCAGACGCAGGGCACTTCCTTGCTCTCAATACCCTCCTCTGTTTTTTTGGGATACCAGCATTCTGCATCTCCCAAAGGGCACCATCTCCCCTGTGGAGAACAAAGACCTTTCCACGTATCACTTTATCCTCTACAGCCGGATTGTCACATCCCGAGGACAGCACCAGTGGCGAGGACAGTGCGGCAGGGCTCTGCTCCACAGCAACCTTCCCTTGGGAGACCCCTCGTTTCCCAAACCTCCCCAGCGCCTCGCATCCCCGGCGCTGCTCCTTTCGCTGCAGCGAGACGCCGCAGCTGTCACAGCAAACACGTCTGCTCCGCCATCCCCGCCCCGCCATCTGCGCCCGGAGCACCCATGGCACGGCCACCCATCGCCTCCGGCACCGGGACCCGCCACTGTCCCCTCCCCGCGGACCCCGAGCACGGTGGCCCCGCGGCAGGCTCCCTTCTGCTGCAGAGGACGGCCCGCAGCGACCAGCACGTCTGGCTCGCTGCCATGTGCTGGCAGTGAGTGACAGCCCCCCAGGAGGACACGGGGAACAGGGAGGCTCCCCGCCCCGCCGGGGATGCTGACAGGGTGTGCCTGCACCTTACGCAGCCCCCCAGCCTTGTGTTTCGGTGGTCGCTGCCTCCAACTCCCCACTTCCTCCACTCCCCGGTCGTGTACGAGCGAGACCACCCAGGACGCCGATGCGGATCCTCCCCCCGGTGTCAGACGGGATGAGGGCTGTTGGCATGCCGCAGCCATGCCTCCGCCTGTACCACATCTCCGCGCCTTCCCGGAGTTCCGCTGTCTCCATGCCTCCTGCACAAAGCAACCAGCGCTCCGCGGGATCCATGGGGATGCTCCGGACTGCCCCGTTTGCCCCTGTCTACTCCTGCGCATATCAGCGCGACCACGGTTGGAATCACCCCGATTTCTGGCTCCCCGCTGGAAATTTCCAGGGCTGGGGGCTCGCTGCCAGCTCCCCCCCTTCCCAGGGGCAGGGGGCCGAGCTCGTGCTCCGAGCCACGCTCCGCCACGCGTGGTGGCACGCAGCGCGGGCAGGGATGCTGAGGACACGCCAGCCTGGCCTCTGCAGCCCCAGGGGCTGTAGGGATGTGGGATCCCTCGGTGTTGCGGCGGAGGGAATGTGGGGATCCCTGATTCCCTCTTTCAGCCCTCTTCCTCAGGCCTCAGCACCAGGGTACCCCCTCATGGAGGACAGGAGATTCCTTCTGCAAGAATTTAGGGGCGCGCAGGAATGTCTCCTGAAAGGAGCTGGGGGAAGGTGTCTCCGGCATCAATCTTGTGAGGGGTTTTGGGAGGAGAGGAGTGTCCCTGGCATCCCTCCTGAGAGGGGCAGGAGGGATATCCCTCCTGCGAGGAATTGGAGGTGCCCTGGCACCACTGCTGCACAGAGCTGGGACGGTGGAGTCTCCGACAAGAGGCCGGGGAATCGCTCTCGCAAGACGCTGGGGTGCATGGGGGTTCCTCTCGCAAGGAATAGGGGAGTCCCGCCCGCAGGCACGGGGCGGGAGGCGCCGGGGCATCTGCCCTGCCAGAAGCCGGGATGCCGGGGATACAGGAACCGGGATGTCGTGGGTGTGGGATGCCCGGGGTCCCCCCTCTCCCTGTCCCCCACACTCACTGTCGGAAGAGCCGTTCCATGTCGCGGAGCTGCCGCCGGGAGAACTCGCGGAACTCCCCAGCGGGGCTGAAGACGCGGCGGCCACCGCCCCCGGGCGAGCCCTCGCCCACCGCCCGCCCCGCGGGACTGCCTGGCGCCGGCCCCGGCCGCGGCCCCCGGCCCCGCCGCCCCTCCGGCTCCTCCGCCGCCGCCGCCATGGTGCGGTGCCCGGATGGCCGCGCCGCTCCGCCCCGTTCCGCCCCGGGGCTGGGCTGTGGCCCCCCGGCTCCGCACCGCCCCGGGGGTCTCCGGCTGCCCCCCCGCCAGCACATCGCCGTCTCCTCGGACCGCCCTGCCGGCCCGACTGCGCCAGCCGGGCTCCCGCATCGACACTGGAGGGGTCTCCTCCCCGCCGCCCTCCATCAGCCCATCGCCGTCCCTCCATCAGACCCCTCCCCTCCACTGGCAACATCGGCAGGTCTCATCCATCCCCCGGTGGGATCAACCCGGGATGATCCTTAGGGTCCCTTTCAACCCAAACCAACCCATGATTCTATGAATCCAAAGGCTCGAAGCAGGGCAAAGGGAGTCTGCTGCACTCACAGCCACCTGTGCTATTGCCATCTCCATCCATTCCTGACCCAGAGTTTGCCAAGGGTGGCATGGGGAGCACACACAGAGTCATGGAGCACCCCAACACCTCCAGATACACCTGCAGACGATGCCCACGGCAGCATCTTTAACCTACACAGGCGTACAAGGTCATGCCTTGTCCCAAAGTAAACGTAGGCAGGGAAGGTTCATTTAGACAGGGAAGTATCCTGCTTCTCCCAGCATGGGGAGCAGGAAAACCAGGCCACACCAATTACCAGAGACCCACGCCACTGTGAACATGTGGGTGCTTTGCATGCCCAGAGGTGATGCAGCCCTGCATCAGCCTGCTGCAGCCCTCTGCGCTTCTTCCAGACCTTTTTTATCCTATTAAAAAATAAAAAATAAAGACCAAAAAAACCCAGCAGGGCTTTGCTCACATCCAAATTATCCTCAGCTGAAGAGGTCTGCAGAGGACTCGGCACACAGACTGCTCCAAGCGATGCCGAGGCAGAGCGGCTGCAGGGATGACATGCTGGAGTTGCTTGTTGCCTCCAGGATCCCTCTCCTCAAAACACTGCTGCTCCCTGAAATCCAGGGTCTGCTCTCTCCCTTGCTAATGATAAGAATCAGTAAGTGAGCCTATGCCAGCACCCCACCAGCACATCGCTCTCAACTCCCCAGCTTGCCCTCATGCTGCTGCTGTACTGGTGTGGCTGACATAGGTCCTTTTCTTCCTCCTTCCCATGTGGCAGGTCCAGCATTCCTGGGATGTTCCAGGAATTCCAGAATTCCATACTACATCGTGCCTTATGTTCCAGTTCCCCTGTGACATGATGGGGACTAGAGGACATGGGAGCTGCAAGGGATATTTCAAACCATGTCGGCTTCATGTGCTTGAAGCCACTTCAGGAAGGACAGGACACACCCCTCACAACTGACTTCACACGTCACTGAGCTGTATTCACACACACAAATATACACACACATGTGTACACTGGACTATATCCTCACCACCTTTTTCACTGCCATAAATCCCGCCACACTCTATGGGACATGGACTGTGGGAAAAGAAGGTCCTACATTGTACAGTCACACCAGTGTGCCCAGAAGCTATGGGATACAAACAGGAGCTCCTCAAAATGTACCCACACCTCATGTCACCTCCACCCTCACAGAGTCCATAGGGATGACCTGTTCCTACTGCAGATCACCACCTAGTGAAGGTCCCCACGGTGCCTCTCCTATGAGCTTCCCAATTTGACAGCATCTGTCACGTGCTCTTTGGCCTTTGGCTTCCCCGAGCAGAGAGGCTTTGTGGCTCCAGGCTGCAGAACAGAGACATCAGACACAGCGTTGGCCATGAGAGCTCAGCATGACCTGCTCCTCTCCCTCACCCTCGTACACAGTGCAAACCCATTGCTACAGGTGCCTGCACCGCCTCCAACTTCACAAGAGATGCTGCCACGATGCTGCGGTTGGCGTTGGGGGCCTGGAACCTCCAGCCTTTCGGGATGGTCCCACTGACCGGTCCGTGGATGGTTCCCAACAGATGGCCATGGCTGTTGTACAAAGCACAGGAGTTGGGTATTGCCTTCTCACCCTCTGCCATTTGGCCACTCGCTGCAGTGTCTTCTCCTGGTCCAGCTGGAGCTGCATCCTCTCCAGAGCCTCTCGCAGCAGAGCCTTCTCTTCTGCCTCCCTGTGGGCTTCATCTTCCAGGCTGGACTTCTCCTCCTGGCACCTTTGCAGAGATGCTTGGTTCTGCCTGTGCAAAACAGGAGAGGAGGATTCTGTCAGTCTTTTGCCCTTACCAACCTCCTGACCCTCAGCTGGGCTCTGCCACGCCTGCCTTGGTCCTGCTGATACCATCCCTCTGCCGCTGCTGTCCCAGGCTCCAGCCACCCTGGACAAGGGAACCTGTCAAGGCTTTCCCAACTCTGACACTGCTCAGCCGTGTGAGGCTGCAGAAGGTACCACTGCAGAAAACTGAGCGGACCTTTCCCCGCTCCTCCTAACATTTGATTTTGTACTGTGGCCACACTGTGACTAGTTCCAGACAGATACAGGACCCAGCAGTGTCACATCACTCCTTGCCCCAAGCTCTCCACCACTTGGCATCCAAGGATCAGGTCTCATTCAGAACTGTGACCTTGCCTTTCCATACCTGAGCTGCTCCACACTTCCCTCATAAACTTTCAGCATTTCTTCTTTCCTTTCCAGGTGAATCTGGAGGTTCCTGATCTTTCTGTACAACAACTCCAGGGCCTTCTGTCTCTGCAGTGCCACTTCTGCCCTCTTCTCCTGAGGAAGCTGCTGCAGAGGCTGCATTCCTGACAGCTCCTTCATCTCCATCAGGCTTCCCAGAGCACCGATGACATCAAGGTACTGAGGGAAGAAGAGGGAATGCATTATTTACCAGGTCTGCTGCATTCCATCACGCTGCTCAGCCATCTGCTTTCTGTCTGCTTTCCTGAGGAGATGACAGTGTCCCAAGGAAAGTAGGTTTGCATTTCATTCCCAGCTGCACAGCTTAGTGGGATTTGATTGCTTCCTTTTCTAAGAAGACTATTTTCCCTGCTGGATGTTTCCCTGCCCTTTTTGGAGGGAAGAGACCCCCTTGCCCAATCCACAGGAGTACCTGTGGACCCCTCCCCTGGCAGCTCCCTCCATTGCTCCTCAACCTCTCTGATGCACCATGGCATATTTTGGGGCCCCAAGATGTCCTGGCAGACACACAATGTGCTCTGGGTCATAGAATCACAGAATAGTTTAGTTGGGAAGGGAAATTTAAAGGTTATCTAATCCAACCCTCCTGCCATGGACAGGGATGTCTTCAACTGGACCACAGAGCAGTTCATCCTCAACATTCGTGCAGCATCCTGATGTCACAGACCTCTGAAATGTGTTCGAAAAACATCTAACCTCTATACACACTGGGCATGTACACACACTCTACATAGGATTTACAACTTCTATCCCTGACTTTCCATCTTCTCACCGAAGGCTGTCGCCTCAGCCATCTCCAAGCTCACTGTGCTGTTGGTGGTCCTGAATGAGCCCCCATTAGGAGCATGGTCAGGAACCTGCACAGACAGGGAAAGACCCATGGAGCCCACTTTGGGCCTGGTTTCTGGTCAAGTGGCTTTGAGCCTCCCTTCCACCTCATGGGAAAGCCACCTCAGTATTGCCGTGGCCCCAAGCCTCCCACCCACTCAGCCCATGGCATCTCTGAGTGATGCTATTCCAACAGCTCCAGGCAATGTGCTGGTCCTGACGGAGCTGCCACCCTTTGCAGCAGCACTGCCTGCCATCCATCAGGCTGCATCTCCCACCCTCACTTCTTATGTAGCATCTCTGAAAATGTATTTCTCCCTTTTCCAGAGCATATTTTCAAACAAAGCCACGGGTCTTACAAACCACACACTGCCACCCTACCTTGCCAGCCTTCAATTTTTCTTCCAACACAGGTGAAGGTTCCATCTCAAGACCTCTTTGTTGGACTATTTTCCCTGGTGAGTCTTTCATCTGGACCACCAGTGGCTCTGAATCATTCTTCACAGCACCTGGAGGCAAACAAGCAGCTGCCAAATTGTTCCACTCTCCATAGCCAGCTTCCCCAGCCTCCCTCTGAGGGTGGGGAGGCCCTGGCACAGATTGCCCAGAGAAGCTGTGGCTGCTTCATCCCTGGAAGTGTCCAAGGCCAGGACAGACGGGGCTTGGAGCTACCTGGGACAGTGGAAGAGGTCCCACAGCAAGGGGGGTGGAACAAGATGGTCTTTAATGTCTTTTGTCCAACCCAAACCATTCCATGATTCTAGCGCTCACCTGAGCACTGCCTCTTCTCCAGTATCTTTACTCTCTCCCGGAGTTCAGCCAAACCTTCTTTTTAGCGCTGGATCGTTTCCTCGTGACTGAGGCCTTGGTATTTTGCACCA
Source organism: Orthonyx spaldingii (assembly GCA_013397795.1). Lineage (NCBI taxonomy): Eukaryota > Metazoa > Chordata > Aves > Passeriformes > Orthonychidae > Orthonyx > Orthonyx spaldingii. The sequence continues at coordinate 28,836 of VZTJ01002940.1, read as the reverse complement.
AGTCTGATGGTGGCTCCTGGAAGAAGCAAACAGAAGACTGATTCTTGCCCAGTCTGCATCTGGTGCAGCACAAGCTCAATGTAAACACAGCCTCGCTGCCAGACACAGGGCACTTGGCACATGCCAAGAACAAAGCCTAGGGAGAATCTCCATGGATGTTGGGGTTGTCAGAGATCTCTTTCCTACTCTGCTGTGCCATAGTCAGGATATGAACTCTTCAAATGCTCTGGAGAGCTGGGAGAGGAATGCTGCACAGCTCTGAACAGCCATGTTGGCATATTTCCTTTGTCCTTTACACTACCACAGAGCATGTACCATCTACACACAAACACTGATGCACTTCATAGACTGAGTCCCTACACAAACTTGGACATTATTCTCTACCTGTGCACTGCCCTCTCCCGGTCCCATCCAGATCCCTGCAATATGATGAACATCCAAAAATCTGTGATGGGGCTAGGGCCCATCATTGTGCCCTGTGCACAGCTAATGATGTCTGCAGACCCCCAGCTCCAGTCTGGCTACTGTCACTCCACAGCTCTGCCCATCCTGCTCCTGAATGGCATCTCCAGCACCTGGATCTTCCCTCCCCACCACAGTATGTGGAACAGGACCCTCATCAGCTGGCTGTGAGTCACCGCCGGCCCCCACAGCCAGCCGGCCTCGCTGGCATGCTGTTGGCTGCCACTGTTGCTGTACAGAATGTACAATTCCTACAGTCCCTCCATCTGCTGCTGCCACCGCCTGCGAGTTCTTCCCTTTTCCAGCCTCGGGGAAATCAAATGGGAATTTGGCACAGGAGAATGAGGAGCATTTCTTCCTGTCCTGTGCAACAAGCTGCCCCTACTTCTGCACATACAACCCTAGAACTAGTTCTGCATTACCTGCACAGCCAGCATCCACTGCTCGGCAAATGGGAAAAAGGTGGGAAGGCTCCATGTTGCTATTTCCTCTAATTGGCAATTAATGCAGCCATTTGCACACACAACACTTCTGGGTTCCAAAGTGCCATGCAAACATCAGCTCATTAACCAGCAGCAGCCTGGTGGGGGCTGTGGGTTCCCTGATCATAGGCAACCCTCGGCTCAGGAAAGAGTGCCTGGCCATCCTACCCTCCGGCCAGTGTGGAGCAGCTCAGACTTGGCTCTCACCATGATGCCATCCATGCTCCTGGCAAACCCACACCTCAGTGCTCTCCGTGAGCACTCACCTGCTGGCAGGCTTCACCCAACTGCACTGGTGTCCTGGGAGCATACTCTGGGTTCTCCACTGTTTGTTGGGAAGCATCCCTCAGCACCTGGCAGCGGGTTTGGGCTTGGCTGTGTGAAGAGACAAGACATGGGACCCCACAATGGATGGTGCTCCGAACAGCTTGTGGAGAGCAGCACCCTGGGCACCCACCAATGACTACCATGGTGTGGGTGGGAGCACTCACTCAGATACAAGTGCCTGAGTTACACATCCACTGGCATGATCCCCACTAAACCCCCATTTCGGTTCCTGTGTCATGGATTCAGAGCTGAGCTCCATCCTGATACTCTGGGTAGAACCCACACATGTGCCTTTTGGTCTGGGGAGAACCCTGAACACCATCAGCTGCTGGGGACACACAGAGTGGCATCTGTGAAGCCTCGGGTCATGTCAGCATGTACCTTAACTCTTCAGCTGCTGCCTTCAGGGCTTGATCCTTCTCCTCCACAAGGCTGGACATCTCAGATAGCTTCTCCCTGAGCTGGTTCACTTCCCACTCCCGATGTTTCAGCTGCCTCTGGCTGTGCTCCAGCTCCACCTTCTGCTCTTCACTCAGCTCCCCTAAGCACAGAACAGCCTCGTGGGATGCTGGCTGACTCATCACCAGTCCTGGGGGATCTGCAGCTGGTGCACCCTCATGGAAGCTGGCAGCAACAATGGGGCTCATCCCTGCAGAGCCCTGCCCTGCCCTTGACAGCTGCCCTCAAATCCTGGGCCATGCCAACAGGACATCCTGGTTTACTAAATCCCAGTCTCTTTGTGGAGGTGTAAGCCAGGGCAATTCCTTGCTGTGGAAATTTTCCTTCAGACTGAAGGAGGACAGGTCACCAGCATCTTCTGACTTGCATCTTTTGACTCCACACATTCCTCACGGGCTCTGTCCCCGTGTTCACAGCCCTGCCCACAGAGAAATCCCAGGCAAGGCTCTCCTAGGCCACTGGCTTGGAACATCTTCAGCTCCAAGAAGTTCACCAGTGTGATTTTGAGCTCAGATTTGTCTACCTGCTCTCCCCCTGATTACTCTGCTCTCTGATTGTCACTGCTATTACTTAACCAAGGATGGGGACAAATTCACCTTCCCAAAGGGAACAGACTGCCTGCTTTGTCCCCAGAAGGACAAAGCATTGCCTGAGGATGGTGATGTCAATTTCCCGTGATCTGTGAGTGCCCACTACCCTGTCACTGCTTGGAGGAGGACTGGGATGATGATGGCAGCCACACAGTGCACGTCACACACCTCCCATGTCCGACATCCTGGCTCTGGTTCCTGACAGCTCCCTGGTGAGCCTGCTGATGACTGCCTTCTTTTTCAGGAGCATGCACTGTGCCACTGCCAGCTCCTCCTGCAGTTTCCTGGGAAAGATCAGTGCAAATCTCACAGCCATTGGGAAACCTCATTTCAGAGAGCCACGTACACCTTCCTGTGCTGCATCTCCTGATTAACACTCACACATTCCTTTTTTACCTGCCTTTTGGTCCCCTGGGGTCACCCTGTGGTGTGGGATTGGCCACACCACTTGCTCTTACCTGTAGTCATCCAGATGGGATGGCAGACCCTCACGTGGCTATTTAGCATCACTTTGATGCTCTATGCCCTTAGGATCACTTCAGCCTAGCAAAGAGACTCGAGTGCTATCTCAAACTAAAAAGATCTTGGGACAAGTTGTGTTGGACTTCCTTAGGCTCTCCCAAGTGGTCCCTGCCCTTCTCCAAGCCTCTCTGATCACCATCAGCAAGTGCTGCTCACCTCAGACAAACATGTGACTCCATAGCAGGACAAATCTCCAGCCAAGCTCCTGATGCTGACTTGGGGGCATCACACTGAAGTCCTACAGGACACAAGAAAAGAGGCCAATTACTTCTTTGTAACATTTACACGCTTATTGCTTGTTGCACAAATGATTTCCTTCATGGCAGCTTTGAGGGCTGAGGACTGTCTCTTTTGGAAGCCCATGTCCCTGAGAGCCCAGTACCAAGGCCAACTGGACAATTCCTGACATCGAGCCTTGCTTGGGATTGCTACTGTCTGGGAGCAGCCCAAAGCACTCCAGTCTTGTCATTTTAGAGGACAAAGAGCCCTTCTCCAGTGGCAAAACCCTGCCTGTTGACAGTCTCCAAAACCACCAAACAATGGAACAGCTTCTGCAGGGCCTCAGAGAGCTTGTCCTGAAGGTGGAATAATCTCCATTCAACATCTTCCCAATGTTTTCTCTAGCAGCACATTCACTATTCCATCTTCACACACATTTCATGTTAACCCAGCTGGTTCCTGGTACAGGTGCATCCCATACAACCCTTACCTACCTTCCATTTTTTCCACAGGTGCTGCCTTTTCCTCCTCCAGCATCTTCTGCTGCTGAGTGGCCTCTAGCAGCCTGTCCTCTAAAGCCAAGATGGTCAGGGAATGTTGCTTGCTTTGCTCCTTGTATCCTGCTACTTCTTGCAGTTTCTGCCTCAGTAACGCATTTTCCTCCTGGACAGCCCTGAGCTCTTTGTCCTGGTGAAGCACCTGCTGCTGTAACACCACCTGGAAACAAGATGTGGGAGCTCAGTTGGAAGTGCTGGGGGTTTCTTTTGGGATCACCATTGGCACCATCTCTCCTGAATGGCAGTTGGAAGAATGGAAGGAAGGGAAGGATTTCAGGAATAGGGAAAGCCTTCTTCTCTGGCACTGTATCCTTCACCTGCACACGTGGGTCAGTGCAAGTACCTCTCGTGCAGTGATTTTCTTCAGCTCGTGCAAAGCTTCTCTCAGTTTTCCCTCTGTCAGCTCCTGCTCCTCTGCCTTCTTTGCTGTTGCCTGTGGGAGGAAATTAGCAGTAATTAGGTTAGCCAGGAATGCACCTTTCTTTCTGCAGGGCTGCATCTCTGTGTATTTGGGGAGGGAAAAGCCCTTTGTCCACTGATCTGAGCCCCTGGAGCACCACACTACAGTGCACTTTCCCTCTTCTTCATTCCAAGAGTGAGCTGTTCTGCTTCACCTCCCATGCTCACTTCAGCCATGCGTCTTAGGTGGCTTTCCAGCTCTTGGATCTTCTTTTGTTCTTCCTCCACAGTTTTCTTGCACTTGTCCTTCTCCTCGGTGACAGTGCTTTCCAGAACCTGTGAATCAACAGCCCCCAGATTTGCTTCAGGAAAAAAAGACCTCCGCTCCAAGGAGGAAAGCAGCAGGGAGGACCATTGCTCCAGAGCAGGTGCAGGTGACAGGAGAAAAGCTTGGCAGGACACGAGGTGACTCAGTGAAAGAAGGGATGGGAGCACCTGGGGAAAAGTACAGCCTAGAGCCTGGGTAGGAGCTGCTTGGCTGCTCCTTGCCTGAATCATTAAAAAACTGAACACCAGGAAACCACCATTCCCAAGGTGCCAGACACAGAAGCAGACTAGAAACTGTCCTACAAGGCCACCACGATCACAACACACACATGCCAGAACACCCATTCACATCCTGACTGACACTGCATCCCACACCAAAGTCACTGGTGCGATGGCCTGGGCTTTCCTGGGACTGAGGGGCACTGCTGCCCCCTGCTCCACAGGGATATCCTTTTCCAGCCAAAACAGAGCCAACAGGAGCTCAGCATGTGGAGGGAGGGAAAGAAGGTTTGAGAGAAAGCAATGCAATATTTCCCTAAGCTCACGGATCATCATGCTCCTTGCTTTCCCCTTTCTCCCAGTGACTGACTGATGTTATCTGCAGGTGCTTCCTAGTTCCACCACGGATACTTTTGGGAGTTTACATCACCTGGATCTGTATTGGAGGATATCTGATATCCACTTGGGATCCCATTGGGCTCTTGGGACTGCACTCAGCTGGGGGCTAGAGCCTCTTCCTCTCACTAGCCACCACTCCACTTGGGATCCCATTGGGCTCTTGGGACTGCACTCAGCTGGGGGCTAGAGCCTCTTCCTCTCACTAGCCACCACTCTTACAGACACCCATTTTTCCTGCATAACGTTCTCTTTCAGAAACACCAGCCATAGCACTGTACCTCTTTGCTCTCCTTGTTCTTTTCCAGGATAATTTGCTGAATTTTTATGTGTAAGTCTTGCTGATGTTTTGCTTCCAGCTCCTTTGTGTGCTCCTGCAGCAGCTCTGCCTGCAGCTCCAGGAGCTTCTCTAATTGCTCCTACAGGGAGAAAACGAGGTATTAAAGGAAGTGTGTCAGCAGCAGGGCAAGAAATAAATCTCCTGTGTACCTTCACTCACAAAAAATTCACAAAAGAGATCTCTCCATCCCTGCTGCATTACTGACATGGACACACTGACAGTGGGCTCTGTCTCCTTTCCCTTGCATTTCCTGTAGACTCAGGGATCTCAGCTACTGCACATCCCCAGTCCAGGTATCACACTGGCTTGCTTGGGACTGCCATCATATTTACCCATAGAAAGATTCCAAATCCACCTGGTTTCTGTGCATAAATATTTCTGTACCTGCAACATCTGATTCCTCTGTGCCATTTCCTGACTCTTTTCCAACAAGCTCCCTAGAGCAGCCAACAGCCCTGCAAAAGTCAACAGAGCTTCGCTGTGTGGGGTGCTCAAACACCATATTATGGATATCAGGGAGAATTTCTTCATGAAAAGGATGGCCAGATATTGGAACAAGCCACCATCCCTGGAAGTGTTCAAAAAGTGTGAAGTTGTGGACTTGTGAACTTGGTTGTGGCTGGCTTAATGGTTGGACTCAGTGACCTTGGAGGTATCTTCCAGCCTTAAAATTTCCATGATTCTGTGATTTTCTTCCCAAGGAATGGCTCATGTTGGACTTTCTCCTCTATACCTGGCTTACTAGGACATCCCACATTTTCAGGGATGCCCAGCAGGACACAGACCTTTGCTGGAGGTGCACAGGTCCATCCCCGCACTGTCCAGGAGCTGCTCTGCACCCTCCAGCCAGGACAGGGGGCCACGTGCCATGTCCACCACTGCTGTCCTGATGGCTGAGACAGAGGGATCCAGGCACAACCCCTCCAGCTGCCCCAGCTCCCCTCACAGGCTGGCACTGCTGCACGGTTCCTCAGGCAAGCCTGGAACAAATGGAACCAGTGGGGAACAAGCCAGCCTCCACTGCCAGTGGCCTCCAGGGACTGGCAAATGACAGGACATCTCTGAACAGCTCAGGCCAGGTTGGATGGGGCTTGAAGCAACCTGGTCCAGTGGAAGGTGTCCCTGCCCATGACAGGGGCTGGAACAAGATGGGCTTTATGGAGAATCTATGACAAACTCCTGGGAAAAACCACATGAACACTTTGGGATGATGCTTTGTTTCAGGGCTGTATCTTTACTCTGACCTATCCTCATATCAACAGAACACCCTGTGCCACTACCTCCCAGCTGCCACCTGGTCCTCAGCATTTAAGGGCTGACCTGGAGCTTCTGTAGGGAGTTCTTGAACACCTCCATGTTTGCAGACACCTCCTTCTCCTTTGTGAGCCTGCAGCTTAATTCCTTCTGCAGACTCTTCTCTCTCTCATGACTTTGTTGGTTCTCATCAGAGATCTGCCTGACCTTCTCCATTACCTGGCAAAATTGGGTGAAGAAAAAGGATAAGGTGTGGCGGTGACCCAGTCAGTGGCTGTGGTCACTGAGAGTGAGGGACAATCTGCCACGCCTGCCTTTTCCATGTGGATCAATGAAGAAACTAGATGGTCAAACCATGCCCCTCAGAACAGTGAGTCTGAGGGGGATGGGGAAGGCAGGCAGGGATAGTTTCCCTGATAGCCACTCATAAGTGTCTATCAAGGTTCCATCTCCTCCCCCGTCCCCTCACAGTTATTTTAATATTCATAAGTTACCTGAAAGTTCTGTTACCAGGTTCCGTTGATTGGTTAAGTTAATGTATTCCACCCCTTTGTTTCCTCATTGGATATTCCCTGATTACGTGTTATCCCCCTATTGGTTTATTCCCTTGTTCCTCCCCTTGGACTGCCCCTTTTCTTGCCCCGTTTAAACCTCTGCACGTCCCCCTTTCTTTGCTCTTTGTGGTGTGCACCTTCAGCTGCTACATTCTCCTGTCCCCCGGGGCAGGGAATAAAGACTGGAACTACCTCACAGAGAGTCCTTCCTGCTCCTTTGCCACCGAGCTGCTACTGAGTTTCAACTGCTGCTGCCAGCTCCTCTGGATGAGCTGTGCCTGCTTGAGCTGTTGCTAGGAGACCAAAATCTGCTGAGCCTGAGTGCTGCAGAGGTCCGGCAGAGAGCCAAGCACAGAAGGTTGCACTCAAGCCACCGGGCAGCTTGAAAACCGGCAGTGGCCGGGCAGCGACAATAAGGCTCATACTGTTTTCCAGCTGAGGGGCCAGGGATGGTCCCAGGGATTATGGCTAAGACTTGTTGCAAACTGGCAGTCACGTCAGACTCCTGGCTTGTCCCTGTTGCAGACCACTGACTCCCTCCAAGCTTTGGGAGATAAAAAGGGACTGTGTCCCCTTCACATCATGGAGCAGTGCCATTGACCTGGGACAGCCACAGCACAACTCCTCATCTGAAGAAGCTTGGATGCTCCAGCCCTACAGCACATGGAGCAGGCACCACGACTGTTCCACAGCAGCTGCCTTGAGCCACTCTGGGTGCTGGAGGCACTGAACATCTCTGTGAACTGGTATCCAAACTCACCTGCTGCTCTGTTACAGATTTCCCTGTGCTGCCTGCTGTTGATGGAGAGCAGACTTGCATCACCCAGGTCTTGAAGGACTCCAGCTGCAGCAGGGACCAGCACATGGAAACAAACATCACTAATCATTGATAGCCACTCTGCTGATCATTGGTGATTGATATCTAGCATGATGTTATCTGCAAAGGGCTGTCCCTGCCCAGAGTAGCATTACCCAGTCACTGAGGAGGGTTTGCGTGGCGCCCAGACAGCAAAACTAAGATTATAGATTCCTTTTCTGTATCCTATTAAACTGCTCCCTTGTTCATGGTGCCCACACAAAACCTGTGGATAAGCCTTTTTTAGTTCACCCAATGACAAGTTAAGTTCTGTGCCAGGGTTTGATGCTCAGGACTCTGGGTTTGTGTTTCCACAACACATCCTTCCCTATGGGAAGCTGCATTCCTGTGCTGCCCATGGCCCCAGCAGTGATGTTGCCATCCCTGCCATTCCCTACGTGCTCCTTGGCTCGCTGCACGTCAGATCGCAGCAGGCGCTCCCTGCACCCCATCTCCCGCAGCTGCCCCGCTTGTTGGGACCAGGCTGTCTTCAGCTCCTCCTCCGCCTGCAGTGAGAGCTTTGGCATTTCAGAGTGACATCCAAAACCACACCATGGACATTTCGACCCTAACTATCCACTGTTTCCATCAGACAACTCCAAATGTGGCTTTGGACTACCAGGAGACAGGGAGCAATCCTGTTGCAGGGAGTGGGGTTGCAACATCAACCCTTCTTGGCACTTTTTGTCTGGGTTTGGTCACTGGGATATTATCCATCCTTGACTTCCTCACCCAACACTGGCACAGGGCACTCTGCTATCTGAGTTATTTTCCTTCTTTCCTCAGGGTTCATGGCAGAGCTCAAGACAGTTGGACACCCTGCCCATCCAGCCTGTGCTCCCAGGGATTGCTGGTCCTTGTCCCACCCCTCTGGGATGATGGGACCTGCCCTCTGTGTGTCCCCTGCAGAAAACTGCCTACCTTGTCTTTCTCAGTCAGTTGCTTTCAGACACTGTCATGCTTCTGGATCTCCCCCTGCAACCCCTGCAGGTCCTGCTCCAGCTCCTTGATGTGCTGCAAGAGCCCGGGGAGGGTGGGGGGTCTCACCAGGGCAGCTGGGCACTGCCCCTCTGGGTGACCTCCACTGATAAGCAAGATTTTCTCCCTGTCTAACTCACTTTGTTTACTCTGGCATTCTCGTCTAACCGATATTTTCTGTGGTTGTATCAGCTTACAAGTGGAATTCCAATCTGATTTCTAATCACATCTCTCCCACTTCCCCCTCTCCCCCGCCCTCCCCTTCACACTTTAACCCAGCGTTGCAAGTCCAACAGAGTTTACATTTCCCCAGGTCGTTATTCCCATTATGTGCCTTTCAGGACAGGAGCAACAATGTTCCAAACAACTTCCTTACAACGCCCAGTTAATTATTCCCTCGCTGATGCATTCCTGCAGCCACTGCTTACCCCAAATGACTTTTGACTCACATTTCTGCAGGAGATTAGTTCTTGATCTCCGAGTTCACGCTTTGTTTCTTCTTTAATTCTGGAGCACTAGGAGGAATGGCAACCAAGGAAAATAGCCATCAGGGCAGTGATACCATCTCTCCTGCTGTGAATGGGAAACTGGCACAGGCTGCCCAGGGCAGTGGTTGAGTCACCATCCCCATAGGGATTTAAAAGACACTTGGGGACATGATTTAGTGGTGGCCTTGTGGTGCTGGGGTAATGGTAGGATTCAATGATCTTACAGATCATTTCCAGCCTCAGTGGTTCTAGGATTCCCTGTCAATCCTTGTGATCTCCTGGCACACTGCAGCCAACACAGGCTCTGCCCTTATCATGCTGCCAATGCAGTTGAGGAGCAACCTGCTGCACAAGCCACTTTCTTCAAGGAAAAATCCAGGCTGGACCACAGGGAGCCCCACAGTGACAGGGTTTCCATGGTTCCTCAGGAGGATCTTGGCAGGAATATCTTGTGTGTACAAACAGCTGCTGTGCTAACAGGAATCCAGGGCACATGGGACCTGATGCAGAGCACGGAGGGAGATACAGCTGGGGAAGGAGAGCCTGATCCATAGGCATCATGGCACACCCGGACATGGTCATGGGCCCATCACCACTATATCCCAGATACAACAGCTATCACCCTCAGCAGACAGCACAACCCTTCTCACCTGCTTTCCCACCTTAATCCCCATGTCAGACTGGGGATCATAAATTACTGAGCCTCTCATTAGTGTTGCCAACCTTGGCTGAAACCATGGCCAGCTGATTGTCCTTCTCTTGGTTTTCCTTCTTCAGTTTTTCATTCTCTTGCTGGAGTTGCTGAATTTTCTACTTGTTTTGTAGGAGCTCCCTTTGCATGTTGCTCACCAGACCTAAGGAAAACAACTCTGGTCAGAGGTCACCCAGGTGTGACATTTAGACAGGATATTGGGAAGAAATTATTCCCTTTGAAGGTGGGGAGGCCCTGGCACAGGTTGCCCAGAAAAGCTGTGGCAGTCACATCCCTGCCAGTGTCCAAGGCCAGGTTGGAGAGGGCTTGGAGCAACCTGGGATAGTGGAAGGTTCCATGTCAGGGGGTAGAATGAGATGGTCTTTAGGGTCCTTTCCCACCCAAACATTCTGTGATTTGATGATTTCTACAAGACACTAGGAATAATTTATTGCCTGTACAGTTTGGCCAATGCTTGCTCCTTATCCAGAGCCAATCCCAAACTGCTTCATGCCCTGACCCAGAGCTCCAGGGACACAATACCTGCAGTCAAAGCCTGGTCTCCCTTCAACTTCTCACTTTCTCTCCACAGCCTCCCGATCTCCAGGTCTTTTTCATGGAGGGAATGGCTGAACCCCTGGCTTGAGCTTTTCTGCAGGTCATTGATCTGCAAAACAGAGATTCGCCTGTGTTCCTGACCAGATCACTCACTGACTGCTACAACCCCTTCAGAGAGTCACTTCTGATTTGGTGGGACTGCTCTTTAGCATCTTCAAATGCCACCTTAAATGTGCTCTGGCTGTTCCTGCTGAATTCCTAATGCCAGATGCATTAGAGAAGAAAGGAAGGAAGAAAAAAAAGGAAGGATGGCATAAAAGAAAGGAAGGAGGGAGGGTGGGAAGGAAAAAAACCTCCCTCCCTCATTTCCCTTGATTTCAGACACAAAAATTGCTTTTGGCCAAACCTGGGTATTGCACTACAAACACACCTGTACCAAAGAGGTGTTTTCCCTACTCAGTGCCTATGAAAGCATGCAGTACCTGTTCCCTCAGGGCTTTGATCTCCTCTGTTTGGACTCCCAGCACTCGGTTGAAGGTGAGCAGCTGCTGGGTCAGCTCAGCCTCATTCCTCACTGCTGCCTAGGCCAGCTTCTTTGCCATGGCCGCGATCTCCTCCTGCAGATCTCTTATCACCACATCTTTTCCCTTCGACTCTGTTTCCAAACCAGAGAGGTGACCCATTTCCTGCTCCAGTAGCTTCTCACCCTGCTGGTAGATTCAGGTGCCATTGACCAGTCTACAACCAGACACTCCAGACCACCTGCCCAGGGGTACCGACTCATGGCCATCAGCAAGGGTCCTGCTGTCCCTAGCTTCCCACATCCTCCAGCCACCCACTGTCCCCATCCAGCCGCTTTTGGTGGCAGCCCCCACACCCTGCTCTGACTCCTGGTGGGACACAGCCATTTGGCAGGATTCATCTGCTCTGCCAAGGACCAGGACAGGGATGGCATTCCTCCCTCCCTCCCTCCCCAGCATTACCTTCTCCCGCAGGAGGAGGTCCACCTCATGAGTTCCCAGGGAAGGGACTCCTCCCACACTGCCTGCACCAACCCCAGAGAAGCTGGTTGAGACTGGAAGAAAGCAAATTATCAGCAAGAGAGGTGGTTGCAGGCAGCAGAAATGCTCCCTGCAGCATCCTTGTCCCTTGTCCCAAAACTACTCCAAGGCAGTGGCCACTATTCAGGGTAGGAGTTTTGTTCAAGCAGCAGAGAAACCAACTCTTTGGCACTAAAAAGACACTTAGAGTGCAAAGAAAAGAGAGAGTTAATTCCCCTCTGGAAACCAAAGCAGCCTCAAAGCAGCAGAGACACAGCAGAGAGAGGCTGCGCTTTTTTTTCAGCACTGCCCAGCCCCTCAGAAAGCTGTGCTTTTTTGTCTTCCCACACAGGAATAGCTCTGCTCCCTGCCATTAGGGAGTGGGGATCCTTTGAGCTGTTCCCAAAAAGAGGGCTATGTGCTACTCTGGCTGTGTGTGTCCCTCCCTTCATCCTCGCTGCAGTTTTTCAGTTCAGCACTGCTGCCAAGACCGCACAGTGTTGCCTCCACTCTGCTCTTTGGTACCTCACTGTTGCCTTTGTGTTGCTTATGACTGCTCAGAAAACCCAACCCCACAGCAGGAAAACCACAGCATTGAGCACCAGGCCACAACATTCATGGCAAATGTCACCTTCTCCAGCTGTGCTGCTCCCCCAAACCCTCACCTCTGCCCTGCTCTATCACATACTTTATTTCCAGAGGTGCATCAGCTAGGGATCTATTTTGAAGTGCATTTACTCAAGGCAGCCACTTCAAGGGTGGAAAAATCCCCATAGGAGTCGGGGGCAGGCACATGAGTCAGTGGTGCAGATAAAGTCAGTCATGGCCCTTCTGGGTCCCACACCAGGAAAAAGGAAGAGGAAATGTCCCTCTGCAAGGGCAGCAGCATTCCCCCTGGGATGTCACAGCTCATTTCTTTCCCAACTCGAATGCACCCAGGACTACACATGGATTTTGATTGGCTCCAGTGGACAAGGACTTGCACCCAGCTGCTCAAACGCTCATCACTTTTCTGCTCCAATCAAGTTGCTCTGTGAGGACACCAGGACACAAATGGCTGGTTTTGGCATCATGGAGTACCTGGCCTCACTGCAGAGGTCCTGCTGAAGGTGTCCAGAGAGGCGGCACTGGCCATGCTCCTATCCCAGGCACTTGCAGGTTGCCTCAGCAGCACCAGATGGGGCACGTGGCCGGGGCCTCTGGGGGCCCCACTGCCCAGGGAGTCAGAGGGAAGCTTTTGCATTGCAGCGAGGGCAGCCGTGGAGGACATGCAGGAGTTGAGGGTTTGGGCTCTGCAACCACCTGGAGCTGCCTGGTCCACCCTATGCGATGTTTCAAAGGGACACAGGACATCTATGGTGGGAAAACACCATGTTAACTACATGATTTTAGGGAATATTTTAGCCCTGGATTCACATGCACCGTGTCGTGCAAAACCCAGGCACAGATCTCAGTGGAAGCACAAGTTTGTTTTTCTTCCCATTTCCATTACTCAAGGTTCAGATTTTAATCAGGGCATCCAGACTATTTGCTGAAACAAAAGAAAACTATTTGGGTTTGCTGCTTTTTGAGCTGTTCCCTCTCCATCTGACTGCCCTAATTCTGCACATCTTTTGCATGATCCAGCAGCGCTCCTTTCACAGCTCTCCTGGCTCACACAAGGTCCTACCCCATCGTTTATCCCGTTTGTCCAGATGAACCAAAGCCTCTCATTGTGCTCCCATCAGCTGGGCCTGTCAGACTGGGAATTAGGGCACTGTCTGCTGTTCTCCTGACAAGCAGAACTTTCCAGGACAGTGGGGACAAGCCACCACCAAGGTGTCAGTTACAAGGGCTGCATTAAGCATCTGCCAGCACAGGGTCAGACCTTGGTGTGGCTCCTTCAACACCCGGCTGTTAATAGAGCTCCAGACCCCAGCGCAGGCTTCCTGCTAGTCCAGCACCTTCCCCTCTCCCGGTGCACATTCCAGCCCTACTGCTTTTGCTCGTGCTGCTCCCCACGGCGCTGACTCGCAGTGGGATTGCACAAAAACCTGACCCTGTCCCTGTCGGAGCATGGGAAGATGCGATTCTCAAATGCGTGCTGCTCCTCTGTACAACACGTCCCTCTGAGACTTGAGAGGAGTGATCCCTCCCCTTGTGAGACACTTCACAGCCGAGGTGGTTCCCTCCCTGCAGGCAGCAGGGTCTGGCTTCAAAGCTGCTTCTCCAGAGGACGATCACTGAGTGAGGAAAAGGCACTCCATGGTGTGGCTCTGCACCGCTGCGGAAACCCGATTATGTGTGCATCCTGCCTTTGGGAATTCAACTGCTCTTCTGCCTTTGTGAATTCAACTGCTCACTGCTCCAGCAAGATCTAGCTTTACCTAGGCAGCATCTTGGATTCTTCAAGAGCCAAAATAATAAAAATATTACTGGGACTTATCAATTACTCTAGGCTTTATTCGAAACCCAGTTTCTATCTTATTAAGTGGCTTGGGAGGAAACATAAAATGCAAATAGAGGGAAAGGACATTTTCCAGGTCTACCTTTGCTAATGCAATTCTGTACTGTGCTTTTCCTTTTCCCCACCGAATTGCCTGAGTTTCTTCAGCAGAGGGAGCTCCAGCTTTTCATTTCCTCCTTCCTGCCTTTGGCACCTTTCCTCAAGATCTCCCAAACTCGCCGGGAGCAAGTTTCTGCTTCTGGAGCTTTCCCTGGGCAGCAGCACCCACCCACACTTCCTGGGCACCTTTCCCCAGATATCCCCTTCCACCCTTGCCCGGGCATCCTTCCATGGGCCACAGCATCCACCCTTACCTGGGCACCTTTCCCTGGGCAGCAGAACCCACCCACCCTTCC
>VZTJ01002940.1:1337-14224 GCA_013397795.1 Orthonyx spaldingii | reverse complement strand
CACCCTTCCCTGGGCAGCCCCACCCCTACCTGGGTAGCCCCATCCACCACCAGCTCGAAGGATGCTCCCAAGGTGCCGAAGCTCAGGATATCCCCCGGCCTCACCCTGATGGCCGCGTTTTGGACCTGGCAGCTGTTGACAAAGGTGCCGTGGGGGGAGCTGAAGTCCTGAAGGATGAAGTTGTTGTCTGAGCCGGAGAATTCGAGGGCTGCGTGACGATCTGCGGACTGGGAGCGGGCAAGGGACAGGCAGGGAGTGCTGCTGGAGGTGTCCCCAGGTTTGTTCCTGCTTTGCCAAGCCCCTTTTCCGGTCATTAATCCCAGCACAAAGTGGTACCTTCACACTTTCCACGGAGGACTCCAGTACATCCTCTTCCCTTCCCTCCATCCTCCACCCGTTTCAGGACGCTCAGCAGCTTCAGCCCTACCTGCAGAATGGCGTCGGCCCCTCTGTGCCTCCCGATGGTCGTGGTGTAGGATTTCAGCTGGAAACACCCCTCCGAGCTCTTTAGGAAAGCTCGCATTGCCCAACCCCCACACTTGCAAGGTTTGCACCAAACAAATGAGTCTTCAGTCAGCAACTTCCCCCCAACACACAACTTGAGCCACGATCGGCTCAACCAACTCATGTGACAGCACAGAAACCTCTTTCTCGTGAGAAAGAATCTATTTGTTTATATAAACTAAGATAAAGGTAGTGAAACTCTCATGAATCGAGGTGGCCAATTGCTACGGGGGGCGTGCAGTCACAAGCCAATCAGGCGGGAATCCATTTTGTATATAAAAATTGAATTTAATTAATAAATAGATCTTTTATGGCTTGACCCTTCGGTCTTCCCGTGTTTCGACATCCGCTCGCTGCGACAAATTTACACACTAAAAATTGTACAAAATGACTCCAAAAGCGGCTCTGTCCCAGCTGGCAGTGTAGCTGCAGTAGCCTTGGAAACCTCGGCCGGAGCCGGCTGCTGCCTGCCTGGGTGAGTTTTTCCTCTTCGATTTGTTTAGGTTTTTTTCCCCCTCTCCTTTTTCCAAGCAACTGGCCCGGCAGCACAACAGACCTCCGCGCCGGTGTGGCCACAGCGATCCCGTGCCAGCTGGGGACACAGTGGGAATGTGTATCACAAACCTCACAGGGGCCCTGCCACCTGCCAGGGCTGTCAAAGAATCCTTTTGTCCCTATTTTACTAATTTTTAAATTTAATATCATGCACACACACACACATGAACAGGTCTTGCAACCTCAGGCAAGGGGATAACCTCCATTGCTGTCAGGTGGATGCTGTCACCCATTGGTGCTGAGAATCAATATCCCTTGGTCCTAGGCTGCCACAAACCCTTTTTCAACAGAAAAAAAAAGGAAAAACCCACACTTGCTGCCAACACTCCCAGTTTGCCCTCACCAGTCCTGCATGATTTCATCATGCTTCTGTTTGAGGCAGAAGCAGCACATTTAGCAAATTTGAGCTTCTCTGCAAACTTCTGCCAGTTTGAAGCCATTCCCTTTTGTCCTGTCACTCATGCTCTTGTTTTAATCTATATTGAAACTGATGTGAAATTTTACTCTCAAATGACTAAGCTATGCAGAAGTGTATCTGAGGAAGTGTAACTGAAAATAAGTAATTCAATGAAGTTGTAAAGATCTTTTTTTTTTCCCTCTCTCTTTCTTTGCTGTGATTTACTCTGTTTTGTTTGTGTTTTGTATTGTCTTTGGGTCTCTCCCTGTCTCTCTGTCTCTCCCTTGAACCTCTGCTTTGTGCCTCTCAGTCTCTCTCCCTCTCTCTTGGTCTTTGTCCCCCTCTCTCCTCTTCTCTTTTCTATCTCTCTCTCTGTCTTCTCTTTTTCTCTCTTTCCTCTTTGCTTTGCCCCTTTTACTCTTTCTCGGTTTTTGTCTCTTCTTACGTCACTTTTTTGTCTCTCTGCTCTGTCTCTCATCTCTATCTCAGATATTCTGTCCTGTACCTTTTCCAAATGATAAACACACACACCAGAGTAGAGGTTTGCCACCAGTTGCAGTTGTATAGCACACCTGGACAGTGTCTGACCATCTCAGCAGCCAGAGGTTCAGAGAATCCCCAAATCCCGGGATGGGAAGGGACCTTAAGTATCATCTATTTCCAACCTCTCCCTCCCTGCCATGGGCAGGGACACCTTCCACTAGACCAGGTTGCTCAGTGCCCCATCCAACCTTGCCTTGAACACTTCCAGGGCAGGGCTCCACTTGTGCCATATCAGGGCCATCTGGGCTGCACCAGCTTCACTGGGATTTGCTTCTTTTCTTTTTGACCTGAGCCAGCTGCAGTTGCTGCCTTTCCACCAGGAGTCCCAGAAGAGCTGCCTGAGATCCTTCAGCTGGGGACTTTTTTGCTGTCATGGCAAGGGAAGAGGGGATGGTCCCTACAGCTGAGTTCCAGCGTCTCCTCACACTCTGCCCTGATTTCAGCTGGGGTAGAGTTTAAATCCTCTCCCGAGAAGCTGGTACAGGACAGTGTTCTGGGATTTGGAGCAGTGTCCCTGCATTTGGTAGAGGGTTGGACCACGGGCTCTTTAATGTTCCTTCAAACCCAGTCTGGGGCTCTCTGATAATGTTGGTCACACACAGATGTGTCAGTGGGTGCTGAGTTATGCTCCCTAAAATCAAGGATTTTTCAGTGTCCCATGCTCTGCACAGGAAGCTGGGAGGGGAGATGGCCAGATTCCTCTCAGCTGACCTGAACTGCCAAAGACCACAGAATGTCATGTCCAGTATATAAACTGTGAAGAGTTGGCTGGAATCCCCTGTTGCTTGAGGACGAGCTGGGCAACAGTTAATGGGTGGTGAGCAAATTTATTGGGCTGAAATTGCATTTAATTTAGAGTTTATTTCTCTGTCTCTTTTTGTTTTTGTGGTTGTTGTTGTTATTATTATTTCTTTCAATTATTAAAGTGCGCTTGTCTCAACCCACAAGATTTTTTTTTCTGATTCTCCTCCCCATCTCACCAGGGAGGGCAGAGGAGAGAGTGAATGTCTGTGTGGTGCTTGGTTGTCACCTGGGGTTATTCCATGTCCCTTCAGCTGTGACTCTACAGCCATATAAGTAAGGGGTGATGTTGGGATGGCATGGCCAGGTTTGGGTATGGAGGGGTTACAGGGATGGCTGCTGTGAGCAGCTGCCAGGAGCTCCCCTAGTGTCCGGCAGAGCCATCTCCAGGACAGAGCCACTGCTGTTCAAGACCGAGACCAGCACAGAAGGTGTGGACACCTTGGGGATAACAGAATGAGGAAGAAAAAAACCAGGTTATTTCACAGCTGGAATTGTGGCCAGAGAAGAGTAGGGTGAGACCATGGGAGAGGAACAGCTCTGCAGACACTCAGGGCAGGGCAGAAGGAGGGGCAGGAGCTGCTCCAGGTGCTGGGGCTGAGATTGCCCTGAGATTCCGTGGGGAAGCCCATGGGGAGGAAGCTGTGCCCCTGCAGCCCATGGAGGGCTCAGGGGGACAGAGATGCACCTGCAGCCCCTGGTGGAACCCAAATCTGAGCAGGGGGATGCCTGAGAGGAGCTGTGAGCCCATGGGAAGCCCGTGCTGGAGCTGGGTCCTGGCAGGAACTTGCAGACCCGTGGAGAGAGGAGCCCACGCTGGAGCAGGGTCCTGGCAGGGACTTGCAGACCCATGGAGAGAGGAGCCCACACTGGAGCAGGGTCCTGGCAGTACTTGTGGCGCCACAAGGGACCACCATTGGGGCAGCTCCTGAAGGACTGACCCTGTGGAAGAGTGACGCACTTTGCAGCAGTTTGTGGAGAGCTGTTGATCGTGGGATGGACTCAGGTTGGAGAAGTTCATGGAGAGCTGTGTGCCATAGGAGGGACCCTGCAGTGGTGCAGCAGCAGGAATAATGTGGAATGAACTGAACATAACCTTCATTCCCATTCCCCTGTGCTGATGAAGGGAGGAGGCAGAACTGGGAAGAAGGGAGGGATGGGAGAAAAGTGTTTTTAAGGTCTGCTTTTGCTTCCCATTATCCTGCTCTGATTTTGTTAGTAATACATTCAATTAATATCTCTAATTCCAGCCTGTTTTGCCCGTGAGGGTATTTGTTGAGGGATCTCTCCTGGCCCTTATCTCAATCCATGAATCCTCCATCCTGTTTTCTCTCCCCTGTCCAGCTGTGGAAGGCAGTGATGGAGAGGCTTTGGTGGTGCCTGGAATGCAGCCAGGGTCACCCCACTACAGCTGGGCACAGAGAAATAACATTAATTTCACTCTTTTCATCGTGCCTGAGGAAAAGGTTCCCATTCCACCCAGCCACTCTTGTCCTGGGGACACTGGGGGTGTTGGGGCACTGGGCAATGGTGTCCCCTCTGCTTACACAGCCCAGAACTGCCAGTTCGGGAGGCAGAGCTTGTTGTTACTCACATGATAAAATAATTTTAAACATCTCTTGTCAGCTCACTCCTTTTTGACTTCCATGACATCATTATCATCCCAGTAGGCTCTTCTTATATATATATATATATATAAAAAGACATCTGTGTACATTTTCAGAAGTGCTGAGAACTCAGAATCTGTTCTCACCTTCAGGGACCTTGACAAATGGTTCGTCATAAAATTGGTGGGTTGAATATACACAACCTGGTGATGGGCTATTGATGAACCCATTACTAGGGCTTGGAGTAACTCTTAATTTGGGGGGAGCTGCCACTCCAAACTGTCAGGTTACACTTATGTGGAGCAGATGTGCTGCACATTGATTTATTCATGTGCCTAGAGTGGAACATCTTTCTAAATAAAAGTGAAATATAATTTTAGCCCAAGATCATTATTAGTATTCCTTACTTTGTGCTTGTTATAAAAAGCCCATCAAGTGCATCTCAGTGATCTCAAAACCTGCTTTGGGATTGTCTAACCTAGTCCACACCTTAAATTTCTTTGCCTTATTCCAATTGTTAAATTTCTAATTTTTTTCCTTCTGTTTCATGAGATGAAGAAGTTTTTTAGGGTTCATAGCACAGTCACCCATCCCTTTACAGAGGATTTTAATATTCTGACTGGATATCCTTTTTTCTCCCTGGTTTGTGAGGTTAATGGGCACCTTGGTGGATTTCTGTTGACATGTCCCTCAAAGGATTTCTGTAAACTTTCAGTGTAACCTGAAGTTTGCACTGAGTAACCTTAAACCCAGACATCTCCCTCCTCTGGGATAAGGAGTTAGGGTTAGGGTTAGTGTTGTAATGCATTTGAACACTGACAGTGTGCCCCAGCCAAAACCACCTGTAGTTATGCTTATCAAAGCCCTCAAGAATTCCTCAAGGCCACTGAAATGTAAGCTGCGCTAAAGTGGGAAAGGAAAAGCTGAAAAACAGAATACCAAGACAGCAAGAAATAGATAAAGAAAGACTGTGCTGCACTAAATCAAGAACCAATTATATTTTCTGAAAAGTGCATGCAAAGCGCATGGACGAGCTAGAGGGACCAATCATGGAATGTGTGATTGCGTGTACAGCAGTTGTCAAAGTATAAATAAGAGTGTTTTGTAAACAATAAATGGCTTCTGCAAAATCATATTGATTTGTTGTTCAGATGTCCTGAGCTCCCGCAGGTTAGGAGCAAAGTAGGATTAGGGTCAGGGTTAGGGTTAAGGGCAGGGCTAGGGTTAGTACTAGGGTTGTGCTTTTGCTAAGGTCTGAGTTAATGTTAGGGTTAGGGTTAGGTTCATGGTTAGTGCTATGTTAAGGTTTGGTTTCTGGTTTCGGTCAAGATTAGGGTTAGGGATTAGGGTTAGGGTTAGGGTTAGTTGCCTCACTCAAGTTCAGATCTTTTCAGGTGTAATAGTCCCCAGCTTTGGAAAACTTTCACAAAATGTCTTGGGAATGCAGGTGTGAGCTTATGAAGATGCTGGGCCCCGTCCCGCCTGGCAGATGTTGGGGAGGCTCTCAGGGCTGCCACCAGCCCTATATGAACATCCTCCTATGGCTAAAACCTCCATCTTGGGGCTGTGCTTCCACACAACCTTTTGGGTAAATTTTTCTGTGACTTTCTCAAAAGTCTGTTCTTTTATTTTTTATGCTCCACAGGATAAAAGGGAGCTATCCGATAATATAGATACCACCTTTGAGACGTTGGTGGTGAGCCACGAGACCACTCCTGGTCAGGGCACTGCCAGCAGGCAGAAAAGCAAAGCCCCTGTTGCCTTCACATCATCCCCACCTGAATATTAAATACCCAAATGTCTTGGGCTTCCTGCTACCATCACCTCTACACAGTACAGAGCCTTGATTATATATGACTTCACCGTTTCACAGATTATTACATTTGTGGGGATCTTAGAACCAATGTGCTTAATGGGAAACTGAGGCAGATTAAATACATTGCTTGCTGAACATCATTAGAAATATATGGCTACACATAAAGTGGTACACAAGCTTCATATGTAAATAATATTTCTACCCCCTACACCACAGATCAACAACCAATAAAGTAAAGAACACAGAGCGATGTGAGGATGCAGTGAGTGAAAAGGGATGTAGGTGATTTGTGGAAAGCACAGTACTAAATAACTCCTTAATGAAGTAATCTCCAAGGCTGTTCATTATTCCTAGATAGCCAATTGAAAGTTAAAAAAGTTATTCTTCCAAAGAAAAAAAAAAAGCTGTAATAAGGCAGTAAAACGTTACCAGGAAAATCATGGAGTCAGCAGGTTATTAATTAGTTCATCTCTATCAAAAGTTTGCAGCATGTTAATTGCATGTATAGATATACATTATGATATAATTGGGGGTCGGGGAACATAGGACAATAGACAGAATGACTGTTAGGAGCATTAGTAAAGAAAGCTGTGGAAACTGAGAAGTCTTACATGGCAGAAAAAAGAAAACTGCTGTGTAATATTCAGACAGGACTTTAAGCCTTCCTGGTGATAGGAAAAATGGGTGCTAACTTCTTCACAAATGACTCTGTGGGTGGGGGTCTTTAGGAGAAATGGGTGAGAACATCTTCAAACTGAGTCTCTATGAAGCCGTGCAAGTTTGTTAACAGAACCCAGACAGTTTGACTCAGTTAACTTCAGGCTAATAGGAGAAATGGGTCCACACAAGTGTACTGCAGAATCCAGACAGCCTGAACTTCCAATGTTTTGGGGAAAATGATAACACATGTTCAAGGGGGAATATCTGGTAGGCGGTTTGGAAAAAGCTGTGCCTTTCTAGTGCCTCTGCCACTGGGGAAAGAAGGACGGCAACATGCAGCTGGGAATTTAGGCTAAAAGGAGGCTGCACCCTCCAAAACCTCGAGAGAGACCCCACAGGGATATGCCCCAGCAGACTCTCTCTTTCTTTGAATAAAGTTGCAGGATTCTTCTGTCTCCTTTGTGGACACTGACTTTTCATAATGTGACTTTTCCGCACACTGGCACTCTAGTTTCCACAGTGATTTCTTCTCAGACATCCATTTGTCTCTTTTGGCCGATATGTCATAATTTAATCCCAGCCAGCAGCTCAGACCCACACAGCTGCTTGCACCTCCCCAACAGGATGGGAGAGAGAATTAGAAGGGTGAAGTAAGAAAACTCATGGGCTGACATAAAGACAGTTTAATAGAGAAAGCAAAAGCCAGGCACACTTGAGAACAAAACAAGGAATTAATTTGCTGCTTCCCATGGGCAGGCAGGTTCAGCCATCCCCAAGACAGCAGGGCTCCATCACACATAACAGTGACTTGGAGAAAAAAATGCCATCATTCCAAATATCCCCTCTCCCGCTTCGTTCTTCTTCACCCAACTTTATAGGCTAAACATGATGCCATATGTTGTGGAATATCCCTGGAGTCAGTTGGGGTCAGCTCTTCTGGCTGTGTCCCCTCCCAACTCCTCCTAACCCCTCCAGCGTGCTCACTGGTGGGGTGGAGAGCAGAAAGGCCTTGACTCTGAGTAAACACAGCTCAGCAATAAGGAGAAAAATCCCTGTTTTGTCAACATGGCTTCCAGCATAAGTCCAAAACAGTCCATACCAGCTACCGTGAATGTAATAAACATTTTAATGTTGGCTTTTGCAATTGTTGGGATAAACACTATGTGTTTTATAATGTTGACTTTTATAAAAGAAGTTTTATTTAAGTTTAAAGTTCTTTTAATCTGAGTGTTGGGTTGTGATACCAGTGTCAGTTGGAAATTGTTATATGTTAACATTTGATCAGTTGGGTGCTGGCTAATCAGTTTGAGCTATTTTTATAACAGATGCACCAATGAGGGGATTAGAATCACCTGAAGATATCAAAAAGTGACTTTTACCCTGGACGGTTGGAGCTATCTTTAACACCAATATTGTACAGAGACATAGGAACAGTCATGATTGGACAGCAGTGACCAATAAGAGACTTGAAACTCCTTTAATTGATCCTGAAAGTAACAACTCCCTTGGACAAGGATGAACAGAGCATGCTCTAAGAAGGCAGATCCGAGGAGGAGCCATATTAACATGTCTTGAATATGTATAACTGTTCATGAATATGTAATTAGATGATGCAATACCAGGGGCATAAAAGGCAGAGCCGTCATCTCCTGCCCAAGCCTCTGGTGGGTTTCCGTGCTCCTGGCGCCGTACCCTTTGCTTTATGGATTTGTCCCCTATTGTCTTATATTAAAGTTTCTCTAAATTTTAACTGAGAGTGAGTTTACTTCTCACAGTGTACAACTCAACTCTATCCCAGCCAATCCCAGCACACCTGTAACAGGTGAAAATGGGTCAAACGAACACAAAATGTACATCAGTAGGAGGGGATCATCGTAACAGGAGGGGATCATCGTAACCATGGAGTGGCATAAAAGTTGCAGCAGGTTCAGTGGAGTGTTGGAGATTTCCGTCCTTTACCTCATTGAAGGCTGGAGTTAACCAGGCTTTCAGCAGAAGTTTCAGCAGCCAAAGGCCCTTTAAATACTGACATTCCAAACAGAATATTTGGGCATAAAGATAATGATCCTGAAGGGCCTCTAATTGCTTGCTATCTGTGGGAAAGTACAAAATCAGCTTATTCTGCAGTCAAATGACTTCAGAAATGACAGAGAAAGTCTGTTAGAAACAAAGGTGTTATGTCCCCCATCTGAGTCTTTTTTATAACGGACTGAGACAGTAAGATAAGTATAGACAGACTGTATTTCTGTATGTTAAATTTCTGTATGTTACTGGAAGTCTAAGGAGGTCAGTCAGAAGTAGAAAAATGTGCAAAGCTACGGGAAGCTTGTGATGTTGGGGATAGTATTTTTCTCTGAAAGCTTTACTGTAATAAACTCCAAAAGAGCACAGAATATGGTCTCTAATTTTTTACATGGGTTTTCAGCATGCTGAATAAGGGGCTAGAGCAGTTATGACATTTAGAAGTATAACTGGTTCACTCACACCCATGCTTAGTTTAATTTCCTGCATGTAAAATCTGAGTACACTATATACAAGTTAACTGTCATCCCAAAAAGATAGAAAATTGTATTATAGGAAATTATTCTTTCTTAATTTGCCATTCGGAATCACGGTGTGGGTGGGTGAGAGGTAAAAATGTTCTCTGAGTTTATACTCATATGAATCAAGTTCAATAAGGGAATTCAGCCACTACTGACATCAAAGACAGCTAAACCTATTTGCATCAGAAGAAAGTTTAATCTTGTAACTTGAAACTACACATCAAATGCTCAAGAGTAATCTCTCGAATAAGTACGAACAACAAGGCTGTGAATTTGGGTGCCCTGCTTTCCTACAGCCCTCTCCAGCATAAAGGGAATGTCCCTATTTTTCTGTGGATATATTAGATTTGGAAAGAGTGATTCTAGAGCTAACTGCTGCCATAGGCGTTAGGGTATAACATTCACATTACCCAGTTCTCCCCACAGATATTGTCATCATACTGTGGAGCCAAAAAGGCAAAGAAGATGATGGTCAGGATCCATCATAGATCCTGGGGACTGTGAGAGGATACACTCTAGTATCATTATACTTGGTATCATGGGAGACAGTTGTCAACTAGTTGGGTATTTGGTCTTGTCCATTGTCATGTCTGACTGAAAAAAGACTTCTCATAGAAGCAAAAATAATCTTGGCCTAATGAGGATAACCTAAATCACTCCTTTTCCCTGTGATTTGGGGAAGTGCATCATTGCAAACTCCTCTCAAACTCCTTCTCATAAACTTAAGAAGCTTTTCCTTGTTGGTATGATGCAGTGTTAAATTAAACCACTAAGAAAGAGTAGAATTTTTCCTCCTGCATTGGAAATTGTTTTCAGTCTTCACACATTCATCCTGAGCCTGGTAGTCCCTCCTGCTCTGATTGTCAAAGTTTGATACGTAACTGGAGCATGCCAGAGATGCCTGCTTAGCCAGTGTACCCAGCTCTTCTTCCCAGAGAAAAAAGGTATGGGAACAGATGATATGCACTGAGTCTCACCCACGTGTTCTCTTAGTTGCAGAAGCATTGTCACAGTCATACTCTATCACCTTTGTTGCACTCCCAGTTGGCACTGCTGTCTTAGAATAGAACATAAATGAAATTTCAATGATCTGTTTGGAAACAAATCTAGCAAGTACAGGCAATTGGTCCTGCTAGCTGTGTCCTGATTGCCTCTACATTTGAGATAACCTAACACATCAAGAATCATAGTTTTATTGATCCCTAGGAAAAGTATAACTTCAAGGAATAGCTTTGAAAATTGATCTACGTAAAATGAAGAGTACCTTACTTGAGTACAGGTAGTCTGTGTGGGTAGAGTATTCCCTTTTCTGTTTAAAGCTCATGCAATTTGGCCTACTTACAGCAAATAATCCATTAATTTTAAGTCCCCAACTGGCATATTTTATGCATATTCTAATCTTTTAAACTAGCAACAAAAGCACTCTAAAATACGTTCCTTTTTTAAGCACACC
Organism: Orthonyx spaldingii; assembly: GCA_013397795.1. Taxonomy (NCBI): domain Eukaryota; kingdom Metazoa; phylum Chordata; class Aves; order Passeriformes; family Orthonychidae; genus Orthonyx; species Orthonyx spaldingii. The sequence continues at coordinate 3,345 of VZTJ01002940.1, read as the reverse complement.
AAATACCCTAAAAAACGCCTCAAAAGGCACCAAAGAACACTAAAAAAGTGTATCGTGCCTATTGTGGCAGGACGATTCCCCCTCCTTCCTCCCACTGAGATGCATAGCTGGCATAACAACTCACCAGGGGGTCACACCCTGGCACCAGGAGTCTAACCAGACCCCATGCCAGGAATCTGGAGGACAGATGGGAGAAGAGATAAAAAACGTGTACGTGACAGAAGGCATGTCTTTTGTTCCATAAAAGTATCACCTATCTGCCACAAAGTCAGAAGTTTCTCTTGCATATTCTACGAATGTGCTGAGATAATTTCTCCCCAAGGAAATTCGCAAACCTTCTGGTAACTTCTCTGGAGACTGGGAGTCGTAGGATTTGATGTATGTGAACATCCTTCAACAATTGGATGGTAAGATACGTTGAATCCTAATTATACTTTTTTTTTCCCCGCTAGCTGTATTTGCAACATGCACTGTATAAGTTATACTATTAATAGGTTTTTTTTCCTGTGTAGTAATATTCTGTTTTAAGTCTCTTGTCTGTTCAATTGGTGTCTATTGAATAAATGATTTATTCTATAATACACCGAATCAGCCATTATTAAAAGAACTTGCGAATGGAAGTGGGTTCTGGGGTGCAGGCCACCTCAGTAAGTTACTATCTGTTGCTATAGGCCTAAGCAGAGGTAGAAACTTATTTAAACCCCATAATATCCATTCATAACACCTATAAAGACACTAAAGAACCCTTAAAATGCCCTAAAATTGCCTAAAAACACTAAAACAAGCCTAGAAAGGCCCTAAAAACTCCTAAAATACCTAAATATCCTAAAAAGCACCTCAAAAGGCACCAAAGAACACTAAAAAAGACCTGAAAAGGCTGTAAAGAACGGTAAAAATACCCTAAAAATAGCTAAAAACACTTTTTAAAGGACTAGCAAAGCCCTAAAAACTCCTAAAAATGCCTGAAAAATATCTATGAACACTAAAGAAGGCCTAGAAAGACCCTAAACAACCCTGAATTACCCAAATACAATAAAAAGGTCTCAAAAGAGCCTAAAGAACCCTAAAAATACCTAAAAACCTAAAAGAGGCCTAGAAAGGCCCTAAAACCCCTAAAAATGTCCTAGATATACCCTAAGAATCCAAACAAAGCCAAAGGTCAGGGGGCCAAAGGTCAAAGGTCAGGGGTCAAAGAGCAAAGGTTAGGGGTCAGAGTCGGGGTCAAAAGCAAAGGTTAGGGGTCAGGGTCAAGGTCAGTGCTCAGGGTCAAGGTCACGGGTCAGGGCTCAGGGTCAGAGGTCAGAGGTCAAGGTCACAGTCGGGGTCAGGTTTAAGGGTCAGGTTCAGGGATCAGGGGTTGGGGTAAGATCAGGGTGAGGGATCAAAGCTCAGGGGTGAAAGGTCAGGTATCAGGATCCAGGTCAGGGTCAGGGGTCAAAGATCAAAGGTCAGTGGTGAAAGGCCAGTGGTCACAAGTCACAGGTCAAAGGCCAGGGGTCAAAGGTCAAAGCTCATGGACTCAGGGGCAAAGTCAGGGTCAGGGGTCAAGTTCAACGTCGGGGTCAGGGTCAAGGTCAGGTTTAGGGGTAGGAGTCAGGGTCAATGTCAAAGGTCAGGGTCAGGGGGCCAGGGGGTCAGGGTCAGGATCAGGGTCAGGGTCATGGTGGGGGTCAGGGTCACAGTCAGGGTCAGGGGTAGGGTCAGGGTCAGGGTCATGATCCAGATTAGGGTCAGTGTCAGGGTTAGGGGTCAGGTTCAGCATCATGGTGGGGGTCAGGGTTAGGGTAAGGATCCAGGTTAGGGTCATGGTGGGCATCAGGGTCAGGGTTAGGGGTCAAATTCAGGGTCAGGGTCAGGGTCAGGGGTCAGGGGTCAAGATCAGGGTCAGGGTTGGGTTAGGGTTAGGGTTTGGGTTAGGTTTAGCGTTAGGGTCAGGGTCAGGGTCAGGGGTCAGGGTCATGGTCAGGGGTCACAGTCAGGGTCAGAGGTCAGGGGTCAGGGTAAGGGT
>VZTJ01002939.1:0-23361 GCA_013397795.1 Orthonyx spaldingii | reverse complement strand
TGCTGATGTGTATCACACTGGGATGCGGTCCTTCCGCCCGCCGTGGGCCAGCGGACGGGCTCGGGGCACCACTGGGGCCTGCCTTAAGTAAACGCAAGGCCGGTCGTGTCCCGCCCGTCACCTCGCAGACCGAGTGTGTTCCTGTGCCGTGCTGCAGTCGGTGTTTTGCTGGAGACGCTGCTTCTGGCCGGGTAGTATTTGAAGGAAGACTTGGAGCAACTGGGTCAGGCTTCAAGGCTGTGCATATGTGGGTACCAGCGCTTCCAGTAACAATACCTGTTACTTTCCAGGTTGTATCGGAGCTCTTGGCATGGCACAGGAGAGGAGTTGAGTTCAGCATGGCTGCTGGTCAGCAGGAGAAGCTGCCAAGTGCTGTCTCTTCCCTCTCATAGCATCTGGGTTCTGTTTGAGATGTAGAGTTGCTTTATTCTGTGCACTCTCTGAACAAAGGGTACACATTGATTTTACTCCTGGTCTGTGTACTGGACCTTAAGTGCTAGAGCCATTGCAATGTGTGCATGTGTTTGGGACAATGAGGCAGAGATAGCAGGGTTTCCCTGCTGGCTCCCAGCCCTGCTCTCAGGTTGGCATTATCAGATGATCACTATCTGTCTCTGGGTTCATGTAGGCACTCATTTTTTCCTCTCCCCATGAGCACACAAATTCATCTTGCTAAGGATGGTGTGCTTCTGCAGGTTTGCCAGAAGTGGAGACATGAATTGTTCAAGCTCAGCTTTAAAGGTTTGGACTCCAAGGTTGTTTCCACATTCATTTTAAACAGATGTAAATCTAGAGTTAACTCTGCTGAAAGAAAAGCTGTGTGGCACAAAACCATTGTGCATTTCTGTGAACGGATACAGCTGACTGTCAGAGAAATAATAATGAAGTGACGGTGAATAAGCCAGGCACCTTGCTTTCAGCTGTAATACACAGAGTTTCTGAGGAGCAGATGTTCTTCCACTTGCAACTGCTGGTGTCTAGCTGAACATGGCGGAGGAAGCAGTGAGGTCCCCTGAACCTGTGTGAGGCATGAATGTATCTACAGGTTTTAATGATGTCTTAAAGGCAGAGTCCCTACAACCTGATCCTTAGATGTAGAATTACAATATTAGATGCACTGCCAGATGTGTTATAGACATAGATTGACTTTACAGGGACCTGCGTTTGCATGCCTCTTGATGTGTGCAATAAGCTATTAAAGCAAGATTAATGGAAATACTCTTTGGCAGTTCCGTGCTTTCGGGGCAGATTTATGTCTCTAGGTAGATCCTGTAATCACTGATGCTATACATTACACCTTCTGCTGATTGCTTGTGTCATAGCGTAAGGACTCTTTCAGTCCTTTACAACAGGTAGTAGTGCCATTTCCGACAGGACTGGGCAGCTCTTCCACTGTCTGGGCTCTTGTTGTGTATTAGCAGGATTGATGAAGGTTTCTCCCATCCATTCACTTCAACATGCTCCCTGATCCCAGCAAATAGCTGTATACTGAACTGAGACAATGAATCTCTGACCTTTACGTGAGCCTGGAACAGGCATGAGGAGAAACTACACTGGTCTGCTCCTCTGTTTCTGCATTTGCACTTGAGGTAAACTTGTCATCTAGGAGTATTCTGTTCTCGGATGCTTCTGTTCTTATTCTAGCGGCCACCTAGAGAAGATTCATATCATACACCTCTAGGAGGTTTGCTTTACAGAAGTTTCTAACTGTTTTCTGTATTTAAATAGCTTTTCTCTTTCTTTGCATTGATGCTGCTGTATTCAACAGTGGCTTAATAAAGTCTGGGGGAGTGGACTGTATGATTGGGGATTGACCTGGACACTTCTGAATCTTTCCCACTTCTGTCATTTTGAGCAAATTTTGCTTCAGTTTTGGTGCATATCCACTTACATATCTGTTTTCTCTAGTGACTGTTACTGCTCATTTTTACTGGTGGCAGTTCTAGTGTATATGTGCTGAATGCAAAAGTCTAAGGACTTATGAACTTTTTTCTCTTTTGTCCTCCTGAAGAAATCTAATTTTGGTGTATGTAGTAGAGGGTATCTCTTGGTATTTAGTAAAGTTAGTTTGGCTACAGAAGCTCTTGAATCCAATTTAGCTGATTCTGTGGAAGTGAAGGAGCCATCTACCAACCCCACCAGTCCTTGTAGAGCTGTAGGATAATTGAGACCCAGAATGGTTTCCAAGTGTGGAAACCTCACTGCCAGCCACACATGCAGCAAGCTACGCAAAATTGTGGAAATGTGTCTGTGGTATCTCATGAACTTTAGTGCCACCAGTAGAATCTATCTGTACCATTCATTTCACATAGGTACTGCAGCTGGAGCTTACAGGAGAACTAAACAAAGGGGTTAGTACTTATGGTAACTGAGGCTGCTTGTCTGTCCTTCAAAGAATGGTGTTTGGTCCTCTTTGTGGGAAAAAACATCCATCAATCACATTATTGATCCATAGTGATAGAACTGATGAGTTTTCTTACTTTAAAACTTGATTCTTCTTAGACAAAAATGCGGTCACTGGATCTCTGTAGTTCAGCCTGTACAGTTCTTCCTATAGCTAGACCTCAGCAAAGTGTTCTAAGTAGTAGGTTTTCCCTCAAGGAAGGCAGATCTACTTTGGTATGACATGAAATTTGGTGAAGTTTATTACAAAAAAAAAATCTCTCCCAAGTCAAAGGATAAGAGGAAATATTAAAAAAGATTAATTTTGTGGGCATTTTCTTTTTCCTTTTCAGGTAAACAATAGGGACCAGAGTATTTACTGTTTTAAAGGCAAACATTTCCTCCTTTGTTGTTTTTTTTTGGTTGGTTGGTTGGTTTGGTTTTTCTTTCCCTTAGCCAAACCACCCCCTTAGCTTTTATTTCAGGTAGATTCAACTGGAATTTTTTCTGCCCATGATTGTTTTTTGTTTGGCCGTTCAACCAGAAATCCAATATTTGCACAGCACTCCCTGGAGCTACATGAAGAAGTAATGTTGTCATTATGACAGGTAGACGTCAGGAGATTACATGGAACCATGGGTTCTCCTAGCAGAAGCTCCTTGGCCTTTAAATGTTCACTCTCAGATCCTTAGGATTTCCCTGCAGATCTCTGGACTCTGTTATATTAGAGGGGGTTGAAGTGTTACAGGGTCTATGGTATCCCAAAGGCAGAAAGAGCAATAATGGTATTCAGCAACATGGCATGGAGTTTCTGACCTGTTCATGAGTGTTCTTCTCCTAAGGGAAAGATAAGGCTTCTAGTGCTAAATGTTGGGATTTACTCATATGTGTATTTGAAATTTATTTTCTTTTCAGTTTGTAGCTTTTATAGTTCAGAAAACATGGTGAGATATCTATATCTATATATCTATATCTGTATCTATTATCTATATCTGTATCTATATATCTCTTTTCTGCTATGGGTTCTAGCTTAGGTCAGTGTACCTTGTTCTGTTTGTACAAAAATATTTATTCCAACTTAAACTCACCTTCTTCTGTTTGTACCAAAACATCTTGGGCTCATGAAAACTGCCTGACCTGTGAAGCTGTCTGCTTGCACAAGGGTTTTGCACATCACTCTGCATACTGAAATTCAAAATTTTTTCTGTCTGGCTTAGATGGTTAGTAGTGTAAATTTTCTAAGAAAATGCCCAGTGTTACAAGCAGCTGCAGGTTTTGTGCTTGTGAAAACTGCACAAATATTAAAAGCCACCAAAGTCTCTACCCAAATCTGCCACAATTGCTCAGATCTCCAAACAATTACAATCTAATTAGAGCCGGCATTCAAAGTTGCCTCCAGCATTTGAAACAAAAGTAATTTAGCGGTAATAAAAGTGTAGATTGGCAGCTCTGGAAGCTGAACTCTGCTTGTCTGTAGAACGTACCCAGGGTGGGAAAGCGCTGCAAGAATCGCCACAAAGACTGAAGGGCTTGACCCCCTGCCTTGAGATGACAACCCCCAAGGGATGAACAAATGGGCAATTTTCTACAGGTCTCTTTACTGCCACTGCCAAGAGTGCTGCTAATTACTGACAATAATTAGTATGTTGTCTGTGGCATGAATACTTTTCTGCTAGGAAAAACACCTGATTCATTGTATGATAACAATCAAATGCCCATCATGTAGTGATGGTGTTTTTGAAGTTAAGGATTATTCTGCATTTGAACCACAGCCTTTGAGGTGAAAGGCTTTATCCCATTACCAGTCTGCCGTGTGTGAGGCACAAGGCTGTGATTACCAATTCATTTCATAAAGGCCAACCATTTAAAATTCTCTCAAACTAGCAGCTGCTGGAGGAATGAAAAAGCAGCTGGGTCTGGACAAATATATTTTTCTTTCTCTGTGTTAATTTAAAAAGAAACCACACAATTCTTCCCCCGATGAATGAGACTTTCAATCAGTGTTGAGCTATCACTGCTGAATGATAGCTTGTCTATGCTTGCTTGACATAAGGAATTCTTCCAGTTCCAGAGGTGAAAATCATGATTAGGCTAAAGAGCACCTGAGAAAATAAGCTGCTTCATGTTACCAGTCAGTAAGAGGAATCATTTGGATTTGATGTGGAGGTGGATTCTAGATGAACCTGCTTTAGCAGGGGGGTTTCATTAGATGGTCTTCAGAGGTCCCTTCTGACCACGAACCATTCTGTGATTTTGTGAAAACAATCCACTCTCTTTGGTTCCTTGTGGTGCTACTGGATTCTTTTATTGCTGTCGCTTATAACCAAAGGCAGAGGAAAGAAATACTTTTCTTTCTTTCCTCTCTCTCTTCTATTTCCCTCTGTCCTCTTTCTCCATCCACTGGCTCTAAAATACTGAATTATGACATAGAAAGGATCACCAGTGACTTCTGAAAACTGACAAGTCTTAGCTTTCCTCCAGCCAAGTTAACATACGCCTTACTGCGGCAGGCAAACCTTAATTCAATTGGCAGTAGAATTACAGCAGGTATATTTACACTCAAGAACACTCATTTTCCATTTATAATTATCTTCTTCTCTGCTGAGTCAGGAGGAAAATCAAAATTATCCTCTGTTTTAGATTGTTTTCCTTGGACTGACATGAAAATTCTGGGTGACATTGTCAAAAGCATCCAATTCATGTAGGATCAAAAGACTGCAGCTTTCAAGATCATCTGCTCCTCAGATGTATAAGGGACATTAGAAAACAGTACCTTTGGTTTCTAACGTTGAAGATGGAGACATAGATAGAAGGTTACTGCTTCTATTGCTGTTAGTATAGGATAAGATCATAATTTATGTTTTCAGATGAGGCTTTGAATATGATGATCTTACGTGTTCTAACTGGAAGCCAGGTTGCCCCTGGGGCATGTTTCAAAAGAGTATGAGTGTACACTAATAGTTCCACTATAATTTTTTTCTTTGTCCCTCTGCAATATATATTTCTGGCAGCCACAATCCTCTCTAGAGTATGAAGAAAAAGGTAGGAGGCTTTATGGATGCATGTGAGGAAAAGTGTTTTTTCTGGGGGAAGTTGTGGTTTGGGTTTTTGATTTGTTTTTTTTTTTTTTTTCTGTAACATTCTTCTCATCTGCAAATTACTATGTCCTGTTTGAAAACTGTGTGTAAGCAAGATACTTGTATGCTTCCTTTGCCGGTGTGTTCCACTTTCCCTACAAGCAGATTCAGGCAGAGGATGTCCCTCATTCCAAGGGAGTATGTATGTCACCAATATCCATGTGTCAATGATCTAGAAATATTATGCTAACCCACTCAAAAACCAAAGCTAATTTAGAGCAGTTGTACCTAGAGACATGGAGTGCAGGTCCTTTTCTCTTCCAGTTCTATTCCCTCATCCCTATTTAAGAACAGCAGAATTCTGTGAACAACTCTGACAGCCAGCAACCTGTCTCCTCATCTGGCTGCATGGAGCTATATCAGCAATTTGGCCCAGCATCTAACCAAACACCTCATTAATCTCACCAAAATACAAGATAACAATACAGATGGAGTAAGATAACAATACAGATGGAAGCATTCAAGTTAGTATATATATGTAATTTGGGTTGATAAATGCTGTAGAAGTTGAAAGCACTATTTTGTCTCATGCTCACATAAACTTACATTCCTTGGCTTTGTGTTTTGCTGTGTGGATCAAGTTAGAGCAGATCTGTCTGGAACACCCATTGAGGCTAAACAGTGGTGCTTCATTGTTTAATATCAGCTGCTTTATTATGGGAATTCAAATAAAATTTGACCTAAACAAGGCCAGCCTTCCTGCTATTTTTAGACTGTTATGCCATATCCTATGTCCACATTTCACAGGCTGGTGTGTTATTATTGATGTTTGTCCTTCTTTCTCTTGTTAATTAATGCATAAGCTTTTGGGAGGTTTATAATCATGCAGAAATGTGAAAAGTGGAAAAGGGAAGAGAAGAAAAAAAATCTGCATGCCTTTATACCACAGTTCAAGTGGGAGCAGGGGTGGGTTGCTCTAGGCAAGTTCAAAACTGCACTGCCTCACAGCATTGCTGGGATCCATGAGCTTTGAACTTTGTCTGGCTCCAATGCCTCCATGATCCTGTTCAGAGAAGTTATTTCAAATGTGTCTTTTCCTCCTGTTGCCCCTTGCCCTGGCGTCTGGCAAGAGGGCAGAGGAGCCTCTCCTTCAATTTTCTCCTGAGTGATCTCCATCTCACCGTTGTTCGTTTTCAGGTTGGAGGCAGGTGTGCAGGAGACCATAGGTTCCTTTAATCGCTATTAAGAACAGCAGATCACAGTGGCCCCTCTGGCCTTGTTCCCTATGACTATGAAACTAGCTTTAGCTGCAGAGAGATTTAATCTTTCTAGTGGAAATGTAGTGCTGGTCAAAGGTCTGCACTGCATCTTTTAGGACAGTTTCTTAGCTGTGTGAAGTTAATTGTGAGGCAGTGTCCATTCCAAGTCATAGATTTTGGCAGAAGGCTTGTGCTACACTCTTGCCTTTCTGCAGCTCCGCTCCCTTCCCTGGGAGAGATCCCAAAGAGGAAAGCCACAAACTATGCCAGATGTGCAAAGAGGCCTCCAGCCCCTCTTAGAGGCTCCTTTATTTGCCTGCCTCCTCTTCCCATCACCTGTCTGGTGACCAGAGGGAGGGAACAAGCAGTTCTGGGATGCACCACAAGCTGTGGGGGGATGATAAGCAGCTCTATTTTTCTTTGTTATCTCTAAAACCTAACAGGTGCAGTCTGTCAGCTGCTTCAGGTGCTCTCTGAGAACACGGACAAGGATGAGCCAAGGTGTCTATGCAACACAGTACTCTGGCTGTACACTTGCCAGTGCCTGCAGCAGATAGGATGGGCTGATAGGAAGCAGCCAGTCACTCCTTCAGCAGTTGCTGCCCAGTTTTGTTCCTCCATCTTCAGTTAATTTAGATCATACCTTAAGTGCGTCCACAACTATGTTTAAGCAAAAGCTGTTACCATAGTAACACTGGAGATTTTCTAAATGCAGTCTATGATGTAAACAACTAAAATGACTGTCACCCCAAATAGTTTATTTCTTCTTGAGTAGTTTCTTGAGTATTTAAATCTGTTTTGGCACACACAGATTTACCACTTCTAAGTATAACTTGGAGGAGTAACACATATTTTCTTACTGCTTCCATTTCAGCAGATCTGTTTCCATGTCAACAGCTCACATTGATAAAGAATTGACATTCTGACTGCATTTGGCAGTGTAGGATACAAGGTGACAATTAAAATAAATCAATGTTTCTAATGATGCTGATGTTAAAACCTTGCCAAAATACTAGAATTCCCATGCACAGTAGGCAGAGATTGCTTCTTTTAATCTGCAGAGAGTGAGGCAGAAATTCTCATGGGAACAGACTTTCTTTGCAAGGTTTTTAAGCCTTCCTGCTTACAGATGCAGAAAGACTGGGAAAGCAAACTCTCTCGGTCTCACAGAAAAATGCACCTAGCACTCTGTGTGTATGTGCACATGTGTTTACTTTGGCTCATCCACTTCTAATCTAGGTGAGGTCTAGGAATGTGTAAAGCATGTAATAAAAAAATAGAATGCAATTCTTGGACTAGAAACCTGTTATGAGCTGAGTTTCTTGCAAAAACTGTGGAGCAGGAGGGCTTAATTAGTGCCCTCTCTTTCCACTCCTGGTTTCTTTGTAGTGAGTATATGTGTTAAAATTACTGAGGGACAAGAAAAATGGAGGCCCAGAGGAATATTTTGAAGCTTGGAGGCCCACAGGGGCATTTTTTAAGCTTGCAAGCCTGTTCAACAAAGACTGGCACTTCAAATTGTGTATTTGGGGAAGGCTTTTCTCTGTCTCTGTGAGCAGCATGTAGATACATGGTTGTCACTGTTGAGGTGTCATCACTGTGCTTGTTCTTCCTTGGTTCATAAGGGCTGAGATTAGTGGCCCAAAGTATTAAGCACCCTAATTATACATGATATGAGAGACAGAAACATGACCCCCATTTTACAGGGGCAGAGAGGGGTTGAAAGAAGTTTTTCAAAGCTGCAGGTTGGATTGGATGCTTACAGGTGGTGCAAGCTTCCTGCCTGTGGTAGGGATGCCAGAAAATCCCTTATCTGGTATTGACTCAGTATCATACCAAAGTCTCATGGCAGACATGAAAATCCAGCTTAGCTCTTCTGATTTATAATGTACTCACCTTCAAGGGTGAGAAAATTTGGAAAAATATTTCCCTGGAGGCATTCAACTTGTCTGTGGGTACTCTATCTAGTTTGAACTAGGTTTAAATCTACAGTTTCTGTTGCATCTGGGGACTATAAATGCGTGCTGATGTTAGGTATGTAGGTGATATGCCTAGTGGTCTTAGCTGCTGTGGATTCTCTTGCAATCCAATGAAAAGAAATAGTTGTGTCCAAGCAACAGTTCATATCACCTTCAGCGTGTGTCTAGCAGTGCCTGATACTGCTTTGTGAATGTGTAAATTCACTTGTTACATCTTTCATATTATGGAATTATATAATTTTTGTGGGTTTGACAAGTGCACAAATTTACTTTGCCTAGTGAGGCTTCTATTTTTGAATGAAATTCTTCGGTATTGTTTTAGAGAAAAGAATATAAAAGCAGAAATACTCTTAAGAGTAATGTGATTCCTGGTACCACTGAGATATACCAAAATGTGGTGAGCTTTTGCTCTTGTACACAGAATCAGTCATTTGTGTAATGGCGAATGGAGATGAATATAATAAATTCCTTACATGTAATAATGATAATTTTATTTTCAAATTGCATTCTTTGGAGGATCTCTGGGCACTTCAGAAGAATTAGTGGATTATGCCTCACAGCAGCCCATAAGGTGGTAAGTGTTATTACTGTGTTTTATAAATGTGAAAGAATTGTGTTTTATTAATAAACAGAGAACTTGCAAAATCAGTCAGGTCCATGGCAAATAACTTTTCCATATAGAAAAATACCACTCTTTCAAATACAAGACGTGCAATGTTTATATTTAGCAAACAAGCCATTGCTGAATGACTTTAATTTGATTGCGCAGGAGTGAGACAGTTTTAGGATATACCCTGTGAATGTCACTGAAATGCTGTAGCATAAAACATAGGTTGCAGCCGAGACAGGATGTATAATCTCTGTTCTGTGGTCTTGACTATTGGCTGTAGCTGACAGCAGAACAGCAGCTGGTTAGATGAGGCTGCAGAATAATTAGGGCTGAGAAGATTCAACCCTCTCTGTTGAACTGCTGTTGGCTTTCCTTAACGTATTACCTCATCTCCTGGCTGCAGGGATTGGCAGTCCTTCAAGGAGGCATGCACAATATTGTTTTCTCCCACCTTGAGTTAGAGGTATGAAAGTAGCAGGGGCTATATGTGCTGCTTCTCAGAGATTGGGCTGAGTGAGGGGTCCTGTGAGGGGTAACCTTCAGCACCTATGGGATTTGGCTTTGAAGTGCACCAGGATCAGGCAGGTGTCCCTCCTGCTGCCACAGCTTTCAGTACCTGGCTTTGCCTGAGTTCTGGTGTCTTTAGACATTAGAAGATTTTACCACACACTTGCAGCTGTTCACTCTCAGGCTAAGTTTCAGTACCTATAGCCATTGTTCCATGGAGACGTGACTAGCCAGATGGTAGTGCTTCTTCTACCCATTTTGTGACTTAAATTTAATTAACAGGCAATTATAATATCTAGACAGACAAATATAATAACATACTGTCATGCTTCATTGTAAATAATGTCTGTAGTAGCCAAAGCAATGTTATTTGACTTAATATGAATGTGCCTGACATATGCCGTCTAGAGTGAGATGAACAGGATGTCTAAGACAAACTGTGTAGTAACATGTGGTTCCTGTTGTTCAAAAGCTCTGGAAACACGCCCATAATCAATAACACTAAAGTTCTAAAGAATGAAAGGGTGGTCATAATCATTTATGTATGAGTTAATGCAAAGCGGAAGAAGTGCATAACCAAACACAGACAGGAATTGAAGAACAGCTATAACTTAGTCCAAGAAATTCTGTGCTAAAGACCCCAACTTTAACAGGACCCTAATGCCTAAGACACAGGAGAAATCTTTGTGCAAAACAGAAGGAATATATAAATGAAGGATGTTAAATGGTGTTTGTCTGTAATTGGATACAGCGTAAATGCCCTGAAAATGTTAACCTAATTCTGTTCAAATCTGAAAAAACTTTGCTCTTTCCACTCAGAATTTCTTCTAATTTTGTAGAGATGCACTTGTGGGCTACTAATTGAAAGAAAACTCTAATAGCTGAGCAAACCCTGTTCCAATCCAACACCAGAAAGTGGGGGAGGAAAGAAATTAGTTACAGCCCCTCACGTAGAAAAAAAATAAAAAGGTGGGAAATAATAAAAAACCTAGTTTTCCTAATAAATCAAATATATTACACTTTTGGCTTCTGCCCTTCTAAAATAAAAGAAAGCAGGAGGTTGTCAGTGGCAAAAATACTACATTGTTGGATTTTAATAGAATTGTAAAACGCGTTCCTCAGCCTTTGTGATGATGTAGTGGAAATGCAAGATGCTACTCACAGTTCTGCTTGGTTTCATTCAGTGTCAGAGTTGCCTTTTGTTGTCAGTGGGGTGCAGTTCCTATGGAGTGAAACAGAACATACAGCATGGACTTCAGTGCCTCAAAACAGCTGTGTGCTGCCTCAGGCTGCCTCAGTGGTTAATAGGGATAATGAATGTACACACTAACAACAGTGAACACAGCCAGTTTAAGGATCCAGACCAAAGGTTATTTTTGGGTAAGAGAAAGAAGAAGGTGAAAATACACAGGTGTGCAGGAATACAGTGTTGTGAGCAGATTTAGGGCCTTGGCAAAAAACAAAGATTCTTCTTCCTCTGCTGTTACTTTGCAACAAAGGTTGTAACCTGAAGCACGCGTAGCTAAAATGTTGCTTCAAGCTGCCTTAAACTTCACAGAGGCTCACTTCTGCTGAAGGCTGGGCAGGGCAGAAGGGAAGGGTAGTAACTATGGCTTACTGAAAACTAGTGTGGCTTTCTGCTGGGGCATGCATTACTGAGCAGTCACTTTGCTGCCTTTTGAAAGGATAGGGATGCTCCTCCTAGACTCTTCGTGCTGGTGCACATGGATATGCCACGCACAGAAACCTCATACCAGAGAGAACGCTGCAGTGTTTCAGTAGTAATAGGTTTTTGGCCAAAATGAAAGAGTATGCAGTGACACATGCAATACCCATGTCTACCTTTGCTGTCCCAAATATGCCAAGTCTTCCTGTCTTTTTCTAGTCCACGGCAGAGGAGTGATATAGCAAGTTAACTGGTTGCTCTCTCCTGTACCTGTAAGATGACAAGCTGTTGCTACCACTGGAAGAGTGGCACTGGGTCTCTGGTGACAAAGTAAGCAGGCACCAGTGACTGGCGAGTGTGTACTGCAGCAAAAGGGATATTCCAGGGTGTCAGAAATGTCTCACCTTGGTTCTGTGTCTGGATGTTTAAACACTGAGTCAGCGTCCCAATGGACTGTATTATTCTGGAAGAAAGTTACTCCATTTACTTCTCAGGTTCCTGATTGCTGGGGTCAGAGACTGGCCTATAATTGCAGCTATCAGCTCACTGTTAAATAGAGAGATGTAAAATACCTCCTTGCACATCATTTATTAACATTTAAAACCCATCAGGGGACATATAAAACATTCCTTTTTTTGTAACATTTATAAACTACCAAGGAGTGCAGAAATATTCCCCTATATTAATTACGGTAATTTAGATTACATCCGTGGAGGGCTGGTGAGCACAGCAGCTATGATTCTCCCCCACAATTCTTTTATTTCTAGGCACTGAGGTTCCCCTGAGCCCCTTCCAGCTGCAAATTCTCCTGGCATAAAGCAGGGTAATGCTGGAGAGTGAATGTATTTTCAGACCATGTATACATGAGGGAGTTGCACGAAGATTACTGGTAAGCCTGCTTAGTTAAACCAATGGAAAATGTGGCATGGAAAGTCTTATTTCATCTGGTCACTTCTTTTAGATTTGGATTAAGTTTGAAATCGAGTAAACTCCCATTTAACATCTTTAAATAAAGATGTATGAAGGCATTCACATCAGTTTAACTTGAATTGTTTCAGTCAGATTTAAATGAAACAGGTGAAATTTTCTTGTACTGAGGTGACCTCAGTAAATACAAATTTCTGTCTCTGTTCTACAGACCAGAGGAGCTGCAGCTCTGCTGGGTTTTCACAAGGCATAATTTTAGTCACCTGTGCTAGTAGCCAGTGGGAATTATAAGCTTTGCTGGATGAGGGTAAATCAAGTGAGGGACATTTAGTGGTCAGGAAAGGAACATGAAGGAAGGCAGCTTTAACTTGTCACTCGATGAAAATGAGGGCAGCAGCTTATTTGAACCTCTCCAGGCCTAGTGCTGTGAGTGGTTGGGCCTGCCATAGGCCCTCAGTGTCTTGTTGTTGTAGGAGTATTGTAGGGACTAGCACACATGGGGTAGTCCAAGCGATGCATCTAATTGGGAAAGGGTCAGCCTGCAGCATGTATAGATGTGTGAGAGCAAGAGAATCGGCAGGTACCTATTCCCCTTGGGTTATTTCAGCCAGCTGATGCAAAGTAAGAAATGCAGCTACTTTCAGTTCATGAAACCTTTGTGGTGGGCGTGTTCTCCTGTAGTAGTATGACATTGGAGAATAGAGTATGTTATGCTGAATGTCATCTTGAGTCTCCCCCCTGAAATAATGTGAAGTGTTCCTCAGCTGCACATGCTGAGCTATGAGAATTGTTGCTGAAAGCACATAATGTGATGTATACTTAATTTTAAATGACTCCATTATGGAGAAGTGTTAGAGAATTACTGTGGTTTTGAAGGGTACAGATGTGTGGTTTTCTTCATCAGAGGTGAAGCCATATAAACTCTGCTTGTCACTTTCTTGCTATGCACTTGCTGTGTAACCTGTGTTTCAGTGAGTGTCCCAAAACAGTGATGGAAAAAGCACTGGATCTAAAGTAGTAGGGTTCTTGAGCCAGAGGGGAGCTGATTGGATCCAGTGTCCAAAGGGGAATTCTTCTGCAGAGGTATTCTTCCCATTACTGTACCACTAAGCCATATATCATTGGAGGGCTGAAATTTGTTTTTATCAATTCAGGAACAAGATCCTACATCTGTTCCTAATTACAGGTAGGGGTCTCAGAGGAGGTCTGAGTTACCGTGTGTGTGGATATCAAAATGCATAGCTCTCATTACGTGAATAGGTAAATAATTTTATTCATCATCTGTGCAGGGACATAGGAAGAGTAGCCCGGGAGATGTTAACAATTAACAGCAATCTCATCTGCATTACTGGCTATCAATATCTTCAGCTCTTCTGCTCAGTAGTTTAATATTGACTGTGTAAACCCTCTGAAAAGGGATGATTTTTTTTAATGTGAATTGGACATTTACCAATATATTTCTGGTTTTATTCAGATTGAATTTACATTATATTTTTCTACAGAGGATAAGATCTATGGTTTTTGCTCTCTGTGGGGGAATGACGGACCAAGTGTCTTCCATAAAATGTGCTCTGCCACAGCTTGTGACTGGCTTCCATTCAGGTCAAAGTGCTAACCACTGTGCAGGACTGCTTCCTGTGCCTGAAGTGGATAATTTCCCTGGACCCAAAACTTTAGTTTTGACAGAGCTGATATTGTTGCTTGTTGTTTTGAGGACATCTGTCCCTGTTCCATACAGTGTACGGTTTTATTTTCCAGTAAATGCAAGGATTTCCTCTTAATTTTTAAAAGGCCTTGCCCTTACTGTACAGTTACTGTAGTTGCTTGCACAAAGGTCACATGTAAGAAATGCACCAGCCTGTATTGATATAATTTATTGCTATAGATTCAAATAGACATGAGAGAAAAATAACCAAAAAGTGTAGCTATTTGCAAGCAAATACACTACTATTAATATTTTTAACTTGAGCTGGCTTACTTGAAGCACACTGGCACCTTTTACTGAAGTTATCTGCATAGCCAGTGAGCGTGGGCAAGAAATAGAGTAAGTACCACATACCAGATGCTGATACGACTCCCCTGTATTGTTTAACCATGACACTACAACGTGGCTCTCCTCCCTGTAGAAACTAACTCAAAGGTTGTTAACTCAACCTCCTGTTAAACTGTAACTGCTGGGAAACTTTTTTTTTCTGTTGGAAATTCAACTGTATTCCAGGCAGTACAAAATACTGCTGACAGATTTATTCTGCCCACTGCTAATTGTGGTAGCAAAAGTGCTTTGATGGTTTCTATGTATGAGGCTGGGAAATCCCTCTGAGAAACTTAACACATGCAGTAATGTAAAATACACTGATGCTGTTACTTGAATTTTTCAGTTTGTTGAGGTGAACAGCAGTTACCTGCCAATGGGAACAGGGGACAATCTGGTGATTTCAAATCAGTGCATTTAATTTGAATTCAGTACCGAGAACACTGCTGGATTTATTAGTAAAGCAATCAGTTTGGAAGCAACTACAGCAATATGGGTGGTAAATAGAGGGCAGCATGGATTTATTAAAAGTAAGTCATACAAACTAACTTCATTTCTTTCTCTGTTAGGATAAAAAGCTTAGTGAATAAGGTAAATCCACCAGAATCATGTATCTCTGTTTCATGGACATTTTTCTTACAGTTCCAAATGACAGTCTTGTAAGAAAATTAGAAGTGTGGATAAGATATAATATTTTATAAAATTGTAAGTAATTTTGAGTGACAGTAAATATATATGTCAAGGTATATCTGAAGTTCTTGTCACATTGGTACTTACGTATGTATTAATAACTCAGTTTTGAGAGAGGAGAGTGCTACTTTCTAAGAATCAATTCTGGCTCAAATACTAAGTTAATGTGCTCTATTTTCATTAATTGCTTTGATGGTGGGATTAAGACTTCATTGACTGTATGTGTGAATGATATTAGTCTTCTTGGGACTGCAAATACCATGCAGAGAGTAGTCATTAAAATATTCCCTTCTGTGTATGTGTTCCTGGCACATGCACTAGAATCTTGGACAGGGAATATGTGCATAGCTGTGCCACTTTAAAATTTTCTCTATAAAGAAAAACTCCTTCTGTCCTACCTGAGATCAAGAAATTGGCATTCTATCTCCACTTACTCTGAAAACCCAAACCCCAAAAAACCTCACCTTGAAAAACTTACATTAAAAGAACATTAAGGTTGTAAAGCCAGCCACTGAGTAATTAGGAAATAATAGAATTCAAGTGGCCTGTATAATTTTATTTCAGCTTCCTAATGCATATTTATTATGAAGCAGTCTTTAATACCAGGAATTCACACTATTTTTAACTCAGGATTCTCCTTTGGTAGCTGTCTGCAAAGGGAGGAATTTCATCCAGACAGATTATGGCTTCATGCAATTTCATGAAAAACTCCTCAGAACTTCATTGCAGGCCAGTTTGCAGACCACTGCTCCTATTATATTCTTGCAAAATGGAGATGCGCAGGCAGAGACGTTGAAGCACTTCAGAATAATGTTTCAGAAGGACTACAAAGAAACATGTAGTTCTGAAGTGCAACAGTGACTTAAGAAATTGGTGAAATCTAACTTTTTCTTAAAAATAAATAAAACTTTAAAAATCCTTCAAAATTCAAGTTTCAGTGCAGATATTTTGTAAGGTCTGTAATTAAAGTCATAATATGATCTATACATACACTGAATCTTTGTGTCTGAAGGTTTGCACTGTTGTCTTAGATGCATGACAAGTAGGCATTTTCTGGTGGATGCTCTGGATAATACCATTAGATGCACAATAATTAGGTGTTTTCATCTCATTAATATTCATTTTCATACATTTAAATGCCTCTCTTATAGCATTTGTTAATTAACGTACATTTACAATGGTATATTCCTCTTCCTCATTCACCCATTCTGACTAATTTAATGAGCTGACATATCAGATGACTTCTCTTACAGGATTCTGCTGTTGTATCTTTGGTGGGAACAAAGGAGTGGTTATTGTGCTGTTTGCAAGCAGTATTAGCACTGCTATTTTTTCTCATAAGGAGTCTGGGCCATAGAGAGTCTGTTCTCAGTGATGCTATTGCAAAATAGAGGGCTCCTTGCTGTCTATTTCCTTTTATTTGTATTGTTAAAATCTGCGTTGCAGAAGCAAAGTTTGTGCCCTAACATATTACTCAAATTTAAAGCAAATACAGTTTGTACCCCTAAAAGGTTGTGTTTTGTGCACCTCAGAGAGTTGAGTGCAGCCCATGAGACTGTAGTGAGGGACACACCAACATTAAAAAAAACCAAACCCTTTACTGATTCTTGTAAGTAGGGCTAATTTAAAAGGTAAACTAAAACATTCAGGGGAGTTGAAGGAAATCCCCATCTCCTGATAATGTCTGCAAGGAGGTGAAATAGTAACTGAAATGCTGCTATATAATTACACCTGCTGGGGATATTCATTATGATTCTTTCATTTCTCTGGAGTCTGACTATTAGTATTTAGACAGCTTGCCTGTGTATCATACAAATATTTTAACAGAGCATGCACAGTACTTCCCACAATAAAGTCTGTGGTTTCAGTTCCTGTGTTGCTGCTGAAGGACAGATAATAATAATAATAGCAAAACACATACAGAAAATAAACAGTTTCTTCTGTAGGTTTAACAGATAAGTTTTTGTGACAGTACACTACAGTTTTTTGAATCTCATTTCACCAAAAATTAAGGTAAAAACTCCTGTAAAATTCTTGATATTGATACACCAAAAAGCAATCTCAGCAGTTAACAGATTATTCAAATTCAAAGGGAGAAAACACACCTGGAGGGGAATTTTCAAAAAGGCTCAATGTCAGCTTAATTCTGTTCCCACTGAAGTCAATGGGAGTTAAGCCAGAACAGAGCATTTTTCAAAATCTTAACCCTGGGATCTGCATACCCATCTAAGTTTGATGAGGTTTACTCTTTAGGAGATTCCCAGTTATTAAGGGAGAGATTTTCAGTAGCACCTGAGGGATTTAGAAGCACAGTTCAATTAGTCTTTCGGTGCAATTTGTGCTTCTAAATACCTGAGACAGGTTTGAAAATCTCACACTAAAACCCTGTCTCAGCTGTTGGTTAAAGCCTCAGTGCACATGTCTATTCTGATAAAAATAGGATTGCAGTGTGAGGCACATGCAGAATTTTGCATGTGGTTGGATGGCACGCCAGGAGAATAGGCTGTCACATCCTCGTTAACTATAAATGAAGGGCACTGTCAAGTGAGGAACATTTGAACAACGCTGCAAACACTGCTGCTGCCGTCCTGTGCTGGGCACTGCTTAATACTGAGGAGTCATGTTCCGTGACCTGTGTTAAACTGAGAGGCATAGAACTCCCTGAAGATGCAAGGAGGGTAAGTTAGTATTCATTTTGAGCACGATGCAAGGATCTGGTGCCCCACTTTTTGGATTGGCATATCATTTAGGAGTGATGGATGCGGTTATACGTCAATGAACATGATTTACATGGGTTTAAATGGCTCCTTTTGACGTGGTTTTTATACAGTGTTACTGCAGCCACCCAACAAAACCTTGCCCTGCTAGTGCACTGAAGATGATCAGATTTAGGTGTCTTAGCCCTTGCTTTTTCTGCTGGCAAGAAGAGACATATCCTTCCTTTCCCAAATTTCATGGAAGAGAAAACACACTTCCTTTTAAATGTCTGAAAGAGAAAAGAGCAGAGAATTCAGTCAGTGTGTGAGAAACTGGGAGATTCAGCTGTGGCTCTTAGGAGGAAGGGTTCAAAGTCCAGTGTTCCTTTATTTAAGGGCAGCTTGGCTGGCAATGCCAAGTTAACCCCCTCACTGTTTGGAAGCTTCAGCTGTGACATGCCAGTGGTTCAAAGGTTAGTCTGCCTTCTTTGCTCACAGGATGCAGTGTATGTTTCACACAGAAATGGGCAATATGCCTCTTTTAGAGGTCAGATTCTCCTTGAGATACCTCTAAGCACTCCCACTGATGGAAAGCAGTTGGATGGCTACTGAACAACATTACTGCCAGAATGAGGTTTTGTATCGTACTGGTTCTCCTCAAGACCTCTTGTGAAAGTGGCTTGCTTTACATTTTGAGTCTGCTGTGGTGTACTTGAACAGGAATCTGGGGGTCAGGAAGGAAGAAATGGGAGTAAGAAACTGATAAAGAAGAAGTTTTCCTTTTAAAAGGATGGCTAAAAAAGGATACTAAATATGAATTAGTTTAGTGTGCAATACACCACACAAAAATGAAAAGGAAGCTTGTAATTTATTGCAGTGGCTGTCCTAGTCCTGAAATTAAGCCTAACAGAAAAATCAGTCTTAGTCTTTACTTGGGTAAGCAGATGGGTGAAAGAAAGTAAGTCTGTTTTTGTACCATCTCTTCTTCTCAGCAAGCCTTGTACTCATGTCACAGGGAGGTGCAGCAGGAACATTACAGCAGCAGACCTAGAGAAATGCCAGATGCTCTTCTGTGAGCAAAGGGGGATGAAGCAGCAGGAAATGAAAGAAGCCTCATCCTGATGAATGCGGAGAGGTAGCATGCTCTGCAAAGCAGGGTGAAATAGCTCCCCACTCTGTAAAAGGAAAGAGTCTGTGAGGTGAAGTAGCAGTAATTCACACAACCCATGCCAGCCTATTCAAGGGACTACTGTGTAATTCAATACAGAGTGAAGAATTACCATCTTTATACACTATTGAACCTAAACCAAGCCCACAGCCAAACTGGTTCAAGGGAAAGCATTTGCACTTGTTCTGGAAATAACAGTTAATGAATGGCTTTAGAAGCTTCAGATTACATTAAGAGTTGAGATTTACTGGCTGAGTAGGATACCTCTTATGACAGTACTTTTGTTTAAATATAGATTCCCCTTTGGAGCTTCTTGATAAAGGAAAATACGACCAACAATGTTATGGAGCTTGCATTTCAGGGAGAAGAACTCTGCAGAGAACTGCTGCTTCTGAGGCCTTTTGAGTAAACTAAAGTAGGAAAGCTCTGAGTGTCAGAAGGGTGGAAGAGGATTTGTAATAAGGAGTTCCTAAACTGAATAAGGCAAGGCAGTGTGTGGCTGGCTCATCATCAGGACAAAAAATGGTTGCATTATGGGGAGGCTAATGTCATGGACCTAGGATAGGTCAGGAGGCAACTGAATTAGAGGTGAGAAAAGTGAATCGTAGAATGGTGAGTTAGAAGGGACCTTTGAATGCCATGTAGAGCAACCCCCCCTATAATAAGCAGGGACATCTTCAACTATATGAAGTTGCTCAGAGCCCTGTCTAACCTGACCTTGAATGTTTCCAGGAATGAGGAATCTACAGCTTCTCTGAGAAACCTGTTCCAGTGTTTCACCACTCTCACAGTAAAAAATTTCTTCTAATATATCTGGGATGAATCTACCCTTTTTTGGTTTAAACCCATTCCCCTTGGTCCTATCACTACGGGCTCTATTAAAAAGTCTGTCCCCATCTTTCTTATACCCTTTCATGCACTCTAAGGCTGCTCTAAGGTCTCTCCAGAGCCTTTTCCAGGCTGAACAACCCCAAGTCTCTCAGCATGTATTCATAGGAGAGATGCTCCAGCCCTCTGATCATTTTCATGGCCCTACTCTGGACTCGCAACATCAGGGCCATGTCTTTCCTGTACTCAGCTAGATGCAGCACTTCAGGTGGGGTCTCACCAGAGAGAGTAGATGGGGAGGATCACCCTCCTTGACTTGCTAGCCGTGCTCCTTTTGATGCCGCCCAGGATATGTTTGTCTTCCTGGGCTGCCAGCACTCATTCCCATGTCAAGGTTCTCATGAATCAACACTCTCAAGTCTTTCTTCTCAGGGATGCTCTCAATCCATTCTCTGCCCAGTCTGTATTTGTGTTTGGCATCACTGGAAGCCACATACAGGATCTTACGCTAGGCCTTGTTAAATGGTATGAGATTCCTATGGGCCCATTTCTTGAGCTTGTCTAGGTCCCTCTGGATGGAATTTCATCCCTCAGGTGTTTCAGGTCCACCACATAGCTTGGTGTCACTTGAAAATTTGCTGGGGGTGTACTCAGTCCCTTTTTCTGTGTCACTGGTGAAGGTATTAAACAGTACTGGTCCCACTACAGACCCCTGAGGGACATCACTTGTCACCAGTCTCCACTAGACCACTCTTGTAGTCATTGACTGCAACTCTTTGAGTGTAACCATTCAGCTAATTCCTTATCCATGGAAGAGTCCACCCATCAAATCTGTATCTCTCCAATTTAGAGAAGAGGATGTTCTGGGAGACTGCCAAAGGTCTTGCAGGGGTCCAGATGGATGATATCTGTAGCTCTTCCCTTGTCCACTGAATGGAAAAGGTGTTGGAGTAGTCACAGGAAAATGTGGCATGAAAAGAAGGATGTAAAGAAGTGAGGAGAAAACAAAAGTATCCTCTCGACCCAGGTAAAAAAGACTGAAGAGCTCTGGGTACTTTTTCTGGTTTGGGCTGCAAAAATGTCTGATGCACAGAGACTCCTATATGGTGGTCAGTCTCCGAACAGGCACTTAATGCAGTCTTATTTTAGTTTAGATTTTGTGAACAACTGCAGCTCCTGTTAATCAAACACTGGAAATACCCTTTTGATTCTGCATGGCTTGCCTGGCCTGGAGGCTAGACCCAGAGTGATGGGTAATGGGAGCTTTGTCAGGACCTCTGCACAGATTGGTGATTTGTAGAGTAGCATTTTCTTCACTCTTGGTCTGATCTTGGAGGAAGTGAGTCACTGCTATCTTTCTTTCATTTGCTTGAAAGTTGTGCTGGTAGCAAGAACCCATTATAGAAGAGTCAAGTTTACTATCCTTCCTTCCTATTCTTGTATTTCTCTTGTTCTAATTTACACCACTTAATGCAGAAGAAACCACTCATCTTGAAATGGAGCCCATGAGCAACCGGCTCTAAAAGGGACAGAGGAGCTATTTAATGGCTTCTGTTCCTCCCTGTCACCCAGCCAAGCCTACTCCTGCCTTTACCGGGCTCATGGGGAATGAAATGATAGAGCAGTAGTGTTGTAGTGTTCCCTTCCAGGCAGAACCTGAGACCTGTTCAGCTTCATGGGGGAACAATGACCTTGCAGCAGCAAACCCTTAATGCTGCTGTAAGGATGATAGAGGTGCAAAGCTGTCTTAATGTCAGCATTAGCAGGATGGACAGGTGAGGTGTAGGAATAGGTGATACAAGAATTTTGGGACATTACTGGGGCCATCCATAAGATTGTGCCAATCCAGGTCCTCTAAAGATGCTTCTCCTCCCCGACTCCCAGATGAACTGTTCTCACAATGCTGAGGCCAAAGGCTGGGACAGAGTGCATATCCTAAGGTAAAGTGGAAGTAGAAACATATACCACAATTTGTGCTGTTCTCCTTCCTGACGTAATCAAGTACTGTAAGTTTTACACACCAGTGCACAGATTACTGGCATTTACTAGGAAGAATGAAGAGCAGGCTGACAACTGCTTGGAGGCACATGGAATATACAGGCAATTGCTCTGGAGCATGGGGAACACACAGGCAATTCAATTCCCAACTGGTTTCTAGGCAGGAGCTACCAATTAAAATTAAAAGAATAAAAGACCGCGAGCTTGGGACTGATGATACGCTCTGGAGAGAGGAGTTGCCAACAGCTTGTGCTACAAAGATGCCTCTCTTTCAGTGGATTTCAAATGGTGAAAGAAACTCAGGTAACAGATCATTCTTTTCTTCTGACTTCCCTGATTTTCATGTACTCAGTCGTACAGCCAAAATTCCTACAAAGACAGACGTGGCTGCTCCCCATGAATTCCAAACAGCGAGCCAGCCTTTTGAGAGCTGATGCAGTGAATATGCCAGCAGTCAGCTATACCTAGGAAGTGAGATTTTAAAACTGGCCATCAGGTACCTGAGCAGAGAATGTTGAATGATGAGGTTCGGATAATCCACTAATGAGAGCATGCTATTTATATGTATATGTGTGTGTGTATATATATATATATATATATATATATTTATATGAAATTATTTAGGAACAATAAAAAAACTATCCATCTGACGTGTCTTTCACATTAATTGTTCATGAGTCTCGGAAGCAAGCTTCCCTTTCTGATGAAAAAAGCTGAAGTCTGTCTAGGTGAGGTTGTTAGACATATGTGGGATCTGTAAAGCTGGGATTTATGCTGTGTCCATCACAGTGGTCTCTGAGGATCATGTGGAAAGTGTGTAAGTTTTAACTGTAATTACCAAACTGCAGCTACCATGGGGCAGATGAAGTTGTAAATCATAATCTGTCATTGGTTATGAAGTCAAAACATGCCTCTCTGAGAAATCATGTGAATGTTAATCAACATTCAAACAGGTAGAGACTGCTGGATAGGAGAATTTTCACAAAAAGCAATGAGTTTACTCAATTTTAAAAATTATTTGTATGAAAGAGTATAACACAAAGACTCTTAGTGCTTCAGGATGTAGAAGTCCTAATGGTGGTCCAAGGCAAGAATTTTGATCTTACCCAAACTCCCTGCCAACCAGAGAAAAAGCCATGCCCACCAGCCACTGAAAAATGGTGGTACTAATCCAGTCAAAATGTCTGGAGGTAGTGTTGCATTGTTTTAAGATGCATTCTGTCACATATGGCCTTTGCTTGGGAATCAGAGTAAGAAAGTGAAAACCTTTCTGGCACTTCACCTCTGTTGGGTAACTTAGGAATCACCAGACTCCACACAACATTGTAGTCCACACAAGTCATTGCAGTTCCTCATGTTAACACAATTCTGCTACAGTAGGTTTTACTTTGTGAAGGATAAACTGTGTGGCTTTCAGATTTCTCTTTCGGAGAGCTTAATGCAGAAACTGATCCACTAGCAGGTGCAAGATGGTATCATTAATTATTGCTTAGCTTGACAAACTGCATCTTAAATTATGATATTGTGATACACATCAGCAGT
>VZTJ01002938.1:0-57416 GCA_013397795.1 Orthonyx spaldingii | reverse complement strand
GTAACATGTTATGATCTGTCGGGGGGGGGGGGAGGGGACTGCCCCCTCTGCCCACCCTTCTTGAGTTAAGGCAAAAGCATCTCAGTTACACAAGGAAAAATACAGCATAAATGTAACATACAGATGCCTTCTAGTAATCAACAGTCACAGGTGGTGTTGGTATGTTCTATCAACACTCTCTTTTTAGCACTTCTGTCATTGGGCTGATCTACTCTTATGTCTGAAGCAATGTGAAATAGCTTTTTTGTGGTTCATGTTACTAGGGGTAATTGTAAGACATGGCACCTGGTTGGTATTTGCCAGTGGGAAGCTTCAGCGTCAGTAGTAACATCTGGAAGCAGAGGACTTCCCCCTGCTTTCCTGGGCTGTGGTGTTCAACCTTAAAGCTTCTAAAGCCAAGTCAGATTTCTGCAAGTTTATTATGGTGTCTTTATGAACTTTGGTCCTCTATCAATACATAGCTATGTTAGTTTGGCAAAAGGCATTAATAACATGTGAAAAGGGAATACCACATATGCAAAGTAGTTTGTAAAATACATGTACATGTGACTCTTCTCTTGTAATTGCAGGCCATGTCCAGCTGGATAGCAGACCTATATTACCCACCACAGGTACAGTGTCATATACAGTTCTCATAGTGTGGCAGTTAGTCTCCACCAGTAGTAGTAGTGAATTAATAGCCCACTGAGATGCTTAAGTGATAGGGACAAGTACTTTGGCCTAACTATCTGCTAGTCTGTAGTTCTGCACACTCCCAAGACAGGCGTCTTCCTTGTTCCCACCTTGTTACTTTTATGTCCATTCTGTTACTGGAGGTGCTTGC
Source organism: Orthonyx spaldingii (assembly GCA_013397795.1). Lineage (NCBI taxonomy): Eukaryota > Metazoa > Chordata > Aves > Passeriformes > Orthonychidae > Orthonyx > Orthonyx spaldingii. Next base: position 56,593 of record VZTJ01002938.1, on the reverse strand, counting down.
TGTCTGTATAGTTCAGCAGCAGAAAAGACTTAAATCTTGCATTTTCTCAGTTGTCAGTACCTACTGACTCACGTGCTCCATCCAGCCTCAAAAAGAATGCTCAGCTTTGTATTAGCAGCGTTACTGAAATAAAAGAAACACTTGTGTATTTTTAAGTTATGTAAAATTGTAACTATTGACTTAGAGTATCTTTAAAAAAAATACAGCCAGCTAGTTATATAAATCATGATCTCTGAATATGTGTATATAGACACAGATACACAGACAGACAACATACATGTCTTGATCACCTAAAGTTCAGACTATTGCAGTCAGAACTTCCAGAACAGCCTTCAAAAGCTCTGGGTACAAACAAATACTAATGAAGCTGTTTAACTGCATGCCTACTTACCTGATGTGTGAATGAGCTTTTGGTTCGCATTAACAGCTAAACTTTAAGGCTGGATGCGTAAGGTCAAATTGGTTTTGTTTATTTTTGATGAATGGTTTTGTGGCTAAATCACTTTTTGATCTAACAGATGGAAATGAGAACAGCACAGAAGCTGATGCGTTCAATATAAGGTAAAGTTCTGGTGGCAGTGACAGAGATGGCCATGGGATTGAGGTCAGTGCAGGGTTTTCTGATTTTTGTTAAGAATTTAACAGAATTATTCAAGTCAACTCCACCCACTTACAAAACGTTTCTAGTTTTAGCTACACCAGATGCAGAAGCACCCTTATTGTGAAGACACGTGGAAGGGACTATTAGGAGTGTTCTCTTTTTGTTTTAGGCAATGTACAGAGACCATGACAGTCTAAGGAGCCACTGGACAAACTAAGTGGTAGATTGTAGCACAGGAACGTATTCCTCTGGAAGGAGGGGAAATGGACCACAGAACAATGATTCCATGAAAGCCCTGAAAACAGTAAACTACCTGCCTGATAACTTTATTTGCCTCATCCATACAGCTGAGTAGAGAAAGAACTGTTTAGGGAATCATCCTTCAATGGTCACTCACAGGATCCAGGGACCTAACTGTCCAAAATCCCTACTAGCCATGCACCTAACTAAGGAAGAGAAATTGCCAAAATCTGACAAAATTCTGGTACTGGTACAGGTGAAATTATGAATTTCAGCCTTGTAATGATGAACAATCTTTGCATTTTATCATGTTAGGTACTCAGATTGGGAAGAATGTGATAAAGCACCCACCTTCTCATATTGGTTATCCAGCCAACATTGTAGAACCTTCCTGACTTTGAACAGTCATTCTGAATTCCTATTGTCTGTCTGAATTCTTATGCAGACATTACAAAAAGATGTTTCATTAAGGGGATTCTCATAACAAAGTGGAGATGCAGAGATCATCTATGGGTAACGATGGTAATTTTGTTGTGGAACAAAAGCATTTGCCGATGAAACTCTGATCTGGAACACCTGCAGGCAAATATTCTAAGCAACTTTCTCCAGTAATTGCACCAAACCTGAATATTCCATAGTATGAAAGAAAACATTAACACGGCAAAAATGGCAGCTCTGACCGGAGCCAGTCCTAGGGCAGCATGACCTGGACGGTTATTCCGTGTACCTGGAACTCTGGACTTGTCTATTGCTGGTGCTGTTGCCAGAAGTGTTTCAGTTTCTGTTTTCTGCACTGATAACTACAAAGCAGAAAGATTGCTTCATCTTTCCAATTACAGCCACGTCAACACTTAGAATCTTTTGGGTCCAAGTGTTGGCATGACTGTGGGTCCACAGCCAAGTCCAGAGTGTGCTGTCTCACATTCCTATGTTGTCTTTTCTTCATAAACCAGTAAAATTGCTGAGTGCTACTCCCACACATATGGGTATTCCATTTGCTGCCATGATAGTTTAAAGTCCTCTACTTAGAAGCAGGATAGGTCATTTATTCTGTCTTTAAGAAGACCTCTGTCCTTCAAGTTTAGGATTTTGTGGGCTGGTTGCAAAAAAACTTAGATGAACAGTTGTATTGTCATAGCTTTTATTTTGTTGGGGTAAATAAGAAACATTGGTTCTCCTTTTGCAAGCTACGCTACACTTAACACCTCAGCACCAGATTATAGTCTATTGATTATGATGCAGCACTTGATTTACTTAGAAGAACTTGAAGGAAATCACAGACAGCTACAATTCCAAATAAGTACATGTGTACTGTCCAGTTATGTTAAAATTATAGTAAGCTAAACACATAACATGGAGAATTCTAGCCATGTCTCAAGTGCACCATTATGCACCATAACTAATGAAACAGCCTCATTTACCAAGAATGTTCTCCATCACTGGCAGCAGACAATCACTTGATCCTGCAGTGGAATACAAAATGAACCATCAAAGAAGAGGAGTTGCATTAATCTTCAATCATGAGCACTTTTATTGGAAATTAATGCTGTCAGACAGACGTGGGACTATGGCAGACAGTATCAATCTGAAACGCAGGTAAGAAACTTGGTTGTTCTACTAACCCTTAAAAAAATCTAAACTTTAGAAATCGTGGTCAAATAAAGGAGTTACTTAAATCTTGTGTATAAGTAGGGACCAGAACATTTTGCAGACATAGCACCTATGCAGCTTGGGTGGAGAAAGCCGTAATAAAAAAGCTTCAAAGCACATTTTTTTGGGTCACAGAAACTGCTGGCACAGGTCCCGTGATTTCAGTGAGTCCAGAGCTTTCTTTGGACAAACTCTTTGAAGTAACTTTAGGTGTTATACCTGTACTTGACACCAGTTTGAATTCAAAATTAACTTTAATAGTTTTGTTCATAACTAATGTATAAGAATATTAATTCCCCCACAGAGAAAGAAACTGAGTCGGTAGCAATTGATATATAATTTGTGCAAGATTCTTACTAATACTGATCTGTTCTAACAATAGTTTGACAGACCTTGGGTTTGAAGTCAGACTTTTTCATGATCTGAAAGCAGAAGATGTGCTGCAGAAAATTGATGAAGGTAGGAGACTGTATATGGGTTATGTCTAAATTATTGCAGTAGAATTCTCAGATATCTTTTCTTCCAATCTCTCTGTTCATTTAATTTAAAATACATTTTTGTGCCCAAGGAAGTTGTTTCACATTAGAAGGGCTTAAAGGTTAGACTACAGATTGTTTTATTGCAATATAAGTGAAGCTTCTGTGGAGAGAAGTAATGAAGGCACTAAAAGCTGAAAGAAAGTAGTTGCTGCTGGGAAAAGTTAATGACACTCCTTTTTTTATGGTTAGTGGCCCTTCAGCCAGGTTGAATCAATGCACCTTGAAATCCCTACACTACTGCTCTATCTGAAAATAGCATTCATTTGAAAAAGGATTGATTGGGGATTTAAAGATATGATACAAATGTACGATCTTTTTTAAACTTGAATATGACTGTTTCATCATTTAAACACCACTTGACTATTTCAGCCTCTACAGATGACCACAGTAATGCTGACTGCTTTGTGTGTGTGTTCCTGAGTCACGGTGAGGATGATGACATTTATGCATTTGATGCCAAAATCAAAATTCAGACAATCACAGACATGTTCAAAGGAGACAAGTGCCAGAGTTTGGTAGGAAAACCAAAGATCTTTATCATTCAGGTGAGATGTCTATTTCTGAATTCAGTGGAGTTAACACTGACCTGTGTCCTCTTCTGCAATAGAGATGTCAGTTTTCCTGATACAGTCTTTCCACAAGGGAAAGGGTTCCTTAAAGGCATTTAAGACAAGGATTATTCTCTTTTTCTTAGAAATCCTAATGTATACTAGTGTTAATATTGTCATTCTAGCTGTATTTAGTAATGTTACGAAGAGAAACATAAATTAAGCTCATGTCAGATTGACTGTCATTGGCAGAGAAGGCAGTACCAGTTTTTTGGTGAAAGTTCTGTGCAGTCTCAGCTCAGTTCCTATTGCTCATACCTCACAGCCCTAGGCTAAGCTGATAAGCTATCAAACCTTTGTATCTTGATTGCTTCCTTCCAGGCAAGTCCCTGTACTTGATCAGCGGTGAAGTTGGGGTTTGGTGTTTGGGTTTTTTGTTTGTTTTCTTTTTCTGTGGGACTTTCTGGTTGGCTGGGTTTTGTGGTGGTAGTGACTTTCATTTATTGTTGTTGGTTGGTTGGTTTTTTGTCTATGACCTATACTTAGCATCTCTGTAGAATCTAAAGAATCAAATTAAGGCTTCATTGTCTCAGGAATACTGTTTGTGCTAAGTGGTCAGATAAAGACCATTTGTAACCTTTCTTGCCTTGGTTCACAGGAGAGTGCAAGTTGGGAGGTACCTAAGGAGGTCTCTGGTCCAGCCTCCTGTTCAAAGCAGAGTCATAGGGTCAAACCAGGGCATGCAGGGCTTTATCCCATCTTTATCCAGATTACAATTAGCAAACTCATATATGAACCTGGCCTTCAGCAGATTGTAACTGTAGTAGTTTACAGAGTAATTCTAAGTATTACCTTTTTCTTTCCAAATGAGATCTTCCTTAGGAACAGGGCTGCAGGAAGCAGCGTATTGTTAATACACCTTTCATTAGGACTCATTTAAATTTTTTTTTAACCTGGTGTCAAAGACGGAAAAATACTTTCATATTTCAATTTTAAGTTCTAAGTAATAATTGGAAACATTTATAATATATACTCATCAAAAAATTAACTTAGTTCATCAGCTGAGTTCTTTTCCAGCACCTTTGGCATAGCATTTACCTCTGGAAATCTGAAGAAACATCAAGATGAAACTTTATCACTGTAAAGGAGATTCTCTGTCTTTCCTTTTTTAGTGGTAGTTCTTAAGTAATGCTCCTTTGTATCTTTTAAGTGTGCTCTCACCTTCTTATACTCTTTGTGTAGCCTTTCTGCATCACTGACAATATTGGGATCACTACTGACTTTTCAGAAAAGCCCTTCCTCAACCAACACATTTGAGACTGCACTAAGAGCAGAAGTGTAACAGCATGTAGTGATGGCTGTGCTTCAGAACAGTAATTCAACACTGCCTTGCCAGCAGGTCCAAGGGAGGCAGTCCTTCCTCTCTACTCAGCACGGGTGAGGCTGCATCTCAAGTATTGTATCCAGTTCTGAGTTCTCCAGTACAAGAAAAATACAGACTTACTGGAGTGAGTCCTGCAAAGGGCCGCAAAAATGATTAAGGGACTGGAGCATGTTTGATATGAGAAGAGCCTGAGAGAGCTGGGACTGTTCAGCTTGGAGGATATGGCTCAGGGGAATCTTACCAATATTCTAAACACCTGGTGGGAAGGAATAAGAGGGAGAGAGGGTCTTTTCAGTGGTACCCAAGGGACAGCATAAAAGGCAACTGGAACAAATTAAAACACAAAAAAATTTCATCTCAACACAAGGAAACACTTTTTTTTTACTGTGAGGTTGGTCAAACACTGGAAGAGGTCACCCAGATAGATTGTGGAATCTCCACCTGTAAAGATCCTCAAAAGCTGACTGGACATAGTCCTGGACAACCTGCTGTAGTAACACTGCTTGAGTCAGGGGGTTGAACTAGATGATCTCAAGAGATCCCTTCCAGTCTTAATGATTCTGAGATCATCTTGGAGTTTTCAATGGACTTTGTCCCCAACATTTTAAGTGATAGAGAAGTAAATGGGTCTTTCTGAAGGCAGAGTCATGGTAATGTGGCACACCTAGCTGAACAGAAGTGCCTCTGGTTAGTGTCAGAGTATTAACAGCGAGCTTGGCAGAGGTGGAAGCATAACAACACTTCTCATCAACAGGCCTGTCGAGGTGATAAACATGATGATCCAGTCATTGCTTATGATTCAACAGACAGCAGCTGTGACTCCCTTGTCAATGAGACTGAAGTGGATGCAGCTGGTGTCTATACTCTGCCTGCTGCTGCAGACTTTATCATGTGCTACTCTGTGGCGCAAGGTGAGTTCTAATATTTTACATCCAGTATCTGATACTTCACTGTAACAACCCTGAACACTTCTTTATTTTGCAGTCCAAAAAATGAGAACGGTTCCAGGTCATCCGTTTTACGTCTGATAAGTAGCAACCTGTCTGGGAAAGAACCTGATGTGCTAAAGAAAAAGTAAATTATCAAGGTGCATTAAATTTGTCAAATAGAAGCATTCTCATCAGTCTTGCTGCTGAGCTGCCTCCTGACAGCAAGCATTTTGAATGCTTGAATTGGAAAAGAATCCTCTTTTCCAGGATTCTGGTGGCTTTTAAATTTCCGTGCACTAGATGGCTGTTCTTTCCAATCCCCCCACATATGTTGTCCTCAGTCCCATCTGCTCTCTTACAAAGTGGAGATGCAGTCCTGTAAGCTACCAATCCCTGAATCATGTTCCTCTTAGCTGAGCACTACAAGTGATATCAAAGCCATTTCCCATCTAGAGTTTCCAGTGAAATTCCATAACTGGCAAAGTAAGATTTACACCCATTGGTAATTCCTTATAGATGGTAGACAGCAAACAGTGATGCTCATAAATATTTTTCCAAGAGGTATCACTGCTTACTTTTGGATATAATTTTATGTTCTTGTTCTACACTAGGCTACTACTCTCATCGTGACACTCTAAATGGCTCCTGGTACATCCAAGATTTGTGTGAGACACTTAAGAAGCATGGATCTTCCTTGGAGTTCACAGAACTTCTTACTGTAGTTAACAGGAAAGTATCCCATCGCAGAGTGGATATCTGCAAAGACATTAAGGCTATAGGAAAAAAACAGATTCCTTGTTTTGCCTCAATGTTAACTAAAAAACTGTATTTTCATCCAAAATCTAAGTAGATTATGTAACAGTGATGACCATTACTATTACTTGCTGCAGAAGTAAAAAACATCATCTTAGTAGAGGAGACTTAGTATTCTACAAGATTGTCTGCAAAATCACTAGGATCAAACATTACCGTTTGTATACCTAGTAGTTTCTAAAATCTTAAAGCAATTTTAAAGATAAATTACACCAGGGAATTCTTATCTCAGGGAATTTGGGAAAAGTTGACTGGAGCAAAACTATTAGAAGGTGCTCAGATTTTATTGAAATTGATACTTCAGACTACTTTTTTCTTAAAAGCCTTTTGCTTGATTGCCATCTAACTATGGCATGTTTTACTATTTCCAAAACATTTCTAGTGTTCTTTTAGATTAACCTGTCTTGCTCCAAGATCACAGTTTACAGGGAATATGTTTGTAGGGCATCTTTTTAAATTTGTGGGCAGCAGTATCCACCTTGCAATTTTTGTGGCTTTATTGGGCTTTTTAGGCATTTTTTAAATTTTCTTGCAACACTAAAAAGGAACTTAATTCCTTGAGTACAATTGTAGCATTAACATAGGATTAATCAAATAGGGTTGATTAATAAAGGGTTTCTTTTTGCTTGAATATCATTTGTGTTTGGGGCACAATTGCAGCTTGCTGGTGCTTTGCATCCTCAGGAGAAAAACAAGCAGTAGTGAGATGACACCATGTGTAACTTGCTTAGGGTGAGCTTGCCTTGCCCATATCTGTAAAGCTAAAGCTGCTGGACATCTCTGGGCAGCTCTGCAAAATATGCAGAGCTTCATACTTCAGGCCTTGGAGTTGGATCAGGCCTCCTCTTGGCCCTGGAGAAGATCAGCCATACCTCTGTCATTGTGTACGTAAAAGTGATGCTGCATGGTCACCACAGGATTGTTACTGCTGCAGCATCAGTAACTGCAGTGGTTCTGACTTGAAGCAAATACTTCTTTGGTTTTCTGGGGTTTGTTTTACATTATTGTATGTCCCTCCGAGGAACAACAGAGAACTCAAAATAAGTCAAGTGTCTTAATCCTCTTTCCTGGGGATAAAATAATCGATTTACGGGCTCTGCTATATTTAAGTCTTTTCAATATACTATGTTCTGAATCATAAATGTTTTATTTTACTACACCTACTTTTAAACTTTGTATAAATCATATATGTTTGAATGTTTTGATAAATTCTTTCAATAAAATGCAACAGTGAAATATAAATGATTTTACAGCAAGTTTGAGATACCTTATTTTTCCAGCACTATTTACTAAATAAGCTTAATTGTCATGTTAATCTAAACTTCACCTGTGGTGTTACACAAAATGCAGAGACTAGAGAAAAGGAAACAGTAATTGCAGGAAAAGAATCCTTACTACTCCATGCAGAAGTTAATTATCCTGTGAGCTACTGCTGTTACAGTAAATGGTACTGAAAAGACTGTCCTTGTTTATAAAACATTCTGTCATTTTACCAGCATTTACCAGCCGTAAGAATGTCTCCATTTTACTAATGAGACTTGACAAATATTTTGAAGAACTTTGCTTCAGCAGCTTCCTCATAGGGTTTAAAAAAAAAGAAGCAAAACAAACACAAACTGTCAAGTGACCAAATCATTTTTATAGCTATTTATTGCAACTTTTAAAACTTTAGTGGTCAAAAATACCCAGGTGCTATGGAGTAACTAAATGTTCATATCAGCTTTGAAAGGGCATCTCTAATGTACAGAAAACCAACGTCAGTCCTTGTCACTGATTTCCTGGATGGGAAGCCTCAAATGCAGAGGTCGGCGCAGACGCCTCAGGGATTCTTCTGCCTGCCGATGCAAGAGAGAGGGAGAGTTCATTCTTCTGCAGCCTCTGTTTTCTCCTCTTTCACACATGCACTGTCTTTCTTTCCTCAGAAGGCACTGGTCTTAGGCAAGGAACCAATCAAATGGAGGCTGCTGAACATTGGCAGACCTGCTCAAGTCATTCAGTCTCCAGAGAGAAACATGAACCCTGCCCCTCAACTCACCCTCACCCCAATTTTCCTGAAAATTACAATATTATTTTCCTGAAATTACAATTACAAAATTCACACTCACAAGCCACTGAAAAAGCACCAAACCTTAACATTTTGTCAAATGTCACTCATGAAATTATACCCTGAGCTATGGGATTTGAACTAAAATTAGGGGCAGTTTCTTTCCATTTTCTTTTATGGGACATTGAACACAGGGCTGCCAATATGGGATGGAGGAGTAATAACTGAGGAGTGAGAGATGTGCTACAACTATTTCATGAAAGCCACCAAATTTCCCCTAAGTGCACATACCACCTTTTCCATCCAGTCACCCATATTCTGTAAATCTAAGTCTTTTACCTAAGGAATAAGGTTATGATGTCAAATGCTGAACTCGACAAGACAATCTCTTTCCAAGGAAGGGAGGAGATTGGTTTACTACAGGAGTGCAGCAAACATACTATGCCCCAAATAAATGCAGCTATTGTACTAAATGGCCAAAAATGCAACATTAATTAGAGTATGCAAAAAATAGATGTCACGCTGATAAACTGACTTATTTGTTTTAAATTAAATTCATTAAGGTCTCCCTTTTTGATGACCTGCTGAAGTAGTTTATACATCAAAGGCAAACACTGTATGGTTATCTGAACAGCTGAAACTGGCTGATAAGCAATACAGTGTTTTGATAGCAAGCCTTGAGGTTAGTTTTTTGTTAGCTGAGAGTTTACTGAAAAAGTCTTAAGCCAGAAGCTACCTCATTATTGAAGGACTGTATTTAAATACCTCTGCTAGGTCGTCTTTGAGCTTGTTGTATCGTTCCACATTAAAATACTGCTTTTTGGATTTGTGGTAGAAGTAGTGGAGGAACTGCCTGTCTTTAGCATGAGGGTAAATGTAGTCCTGGGGAAGGAAGGAGGACATGGATTTGTGGTTAGCAAAGAAACTGAGCAGAGGTCAGCACCTTAGAAACTCAGCCTGTTTCAGGCAGACTTACCTTGTTCGACACACACATGTTTTGTAGAGAGGCTACATATCAAGTTATGCCCTTACAGGCCAATAAGGGCTTTTAAAACACATAGTAGGAGTAATTTCTATCATGTCTGAAGCAATTTTCAGTTACAATACAGACATAGTGTGTTCTTCAGGACTAGAGCTACCTCAGTCAATGGACACTACTTCTAAGGAGTTAGAAGAAGTTCAGGTACCATTTCTGGAGGACTTACGTGAAAGTCTTAAGCAATGGCACCAGCAGCTGTTCAGAAAAGCCAAGTAATAATCTTTTTATCTACTCACAAAAAGTAACGATGCCTTAGCCCTTCTTAAAAACTAGTCAGAGGAGCAGAACTCACTTTCTGAGCCAGCTCTTCATAAAAAGACGCGTCTCCCCTTTTCATTGAATGAACCTAATGTCTCACAAGGTCTATAGATCCACTGGTATAATGGAAGAAAGTGTTGGTTACTCTTCCATATATTCCACAACAAAAGGAGTTTTACATCACAGAAAGTTCAACGTCAAGACATCCACTTTGAGAATAAAGTACAGAGTTAAAACAGGAAAAAGAAACATTTTCCAAAGTCTTACAGAATTTCAGAACAAGTCTGTATTGTGAAGCTAAGTTAAGATCTGTGCAAACTTTTTGCTTCTACACAATGCCTGCTTCCTGCTCCACTTCTACTGTCCTAGATTTACTTCCGTCCATCCTAAGACATGGAAAAGCAGTCAGATTATGAAGAGCAGAGCAATAACATTTTTTCAGGCACTAAATATATTTCAATATATTTCAGTAATGCAACTGCCAGAGTCCCAAACAGTTTGGTACCCTGCACTGTATATACATAAACTCCAGCAAATAAAAGCTACTGTCAGGTGATTTGATTCTGTAAGGCAGCATTCACAAACTGGCACAGCACTACCAGTTGCTCTCCTGTTACTGCAGTAAGCAAGGTGCCATTTCCTATGCAAAGTGATCTACGAACATTTTAAAGGAGAGAATTCTTTCCTCACTTTTCATTCCCTAGGTTATGAAATCTTACCACAGTAGTTATGCTCAGTACCTGGTCTGCAGTTCATCTGCAACAGTAGCTGCTTGATTTTGCATGATGTAATGTTATTGTATCCAGCCCCATTAGGGATCAAACAAGTCCCTATCTGATGGCAAGGCCACTTACTGAATTCTGTTTTCATCACAGCTCAAACATTGTGATTCACAGTCAGTCTTGCTCCTTTTCAATATTCCAGACATTTAGAAGACAAGGACTCACCTGCTTAGTAAGAACGAAGTAGGCATAGAAAGCCATGGCACTCCCGTAGGTGATGAAGTACGTGACTGGCTCCATGATGTCCCACGAGTAGACCCACCACGTGAGCCATGCCAGCGCTCCCCCCTGAGTTGACATCAGAGCTAAGCCAACCCATAAAAGCCTGGAGGTTTTTGCATCTGCACTGTCCATGATTCTGGCTTTCATCTAAAGAAAAGAAATGCAGAAACCTGTTCAAACAAACACGAGTGCTCCTCTGATGAGCAGCTCCTCAACCATGTTTTCTCCCCCTGGGCTAGATCCTTTCTCAGGATGTCTTACCAACACCTCTTACTGTGCTGAGAAAATAAAAGCACTGAAATCCAAGGGCAACCAGATCTTTTTGCCATTGAGCACCAAGAAATCCCACTTTTAATCTCCCCACTGTGAAGGATCTATGTCTTGTATTTCCATTCACCATTCAAGGCAGTTCTGGGTAACATGAGGCTGGCCCTCATAAAGCAGGAGTCCTGTTGTCCACTGTTCTAAGACACAGATGATGTCAACCCCACTACTAGTAGTTTTTTCCTGTCATGGGTATTCAAAACTCATAAAGCAACAGGTGACTAAATGGCCTTTCAATCTCAATACTAGCCATGTTGAGCCCTGACAGCTTTCTCCAGGTTATGGTTTCTAACCCATGAATGTCCTTAACAGGAAGAAAAAGAACTGAATTGACAAAAATTTGCATTCTATTTGAGTTGACCTCATTTATATAACAAACAAACCAGACACACCCTGGTTATTCATGCTGATTTTCTTCTGTCACAGAACTTACTCTTGATGAAAGGAAATTACTTTGAGTTAAAAAAAATAACCCCACTTTTCAACCTGTTCAAGAGGCAGCAGCTCCTCTTTCAAATGGTCCAGTTTCTCCAGCAGTTCTCTCTCTTTCCTGATCTGGTGATCCTCTATATGTAGAGCCACAAAGAGTCTGTGAACCAAGGATTTGATATCTTCCATTTCAGTAGCATGCTCACTACTCAACTTATCTGAAAAGAAAATATTTATCATATAAACCAATTAAAGAACACACCCTTCTTTATTCTCTCCCCACCTCCAACCCCAAAAGCAGGACCATCCAATGGTAAAAAGACAAAACCAAAGAGAAACACCTTTCTCCCAGGTCCCAGTTTTCTGATACTTTCCATGCCTTCCACTAAATGAAGCCAGATGATCAGTTATTAAGGATTGCCCTTACCTTTTACAGGAGGTGATACACTGTATGCTGTGTTGTTGATAACAAGTTTGAAGTCATTCATCAATAAGACCTCCATCAAGGTTGCATCAGAGACCTTGCTACCATCTGCAGAAGAAAGATTTCAGTTCTAGATCACTCATCATAGAGTCTTAAACATTAGCGAATAACCCTGTAGAAAAGTGCTGGGGTTCTTCACTGATAATGTTTGGAAGCGAACTCTACTTTTAGAACTGGCAGCTAATAGTAAACAGTCAGGAGGAACACATGGTGTGATTCTTGGGGCTGTCCTGTGCAGGGTCAAGAGTTGGATTTTGATGATTCTTGTGGGTCCCTTCCAACTCAGAATATTCTATGATTCTGTGACATTAGCAGTGTATCTAAATGCTTTCTCTAGTGGTGTCATTTGGACTTGGCCCTACTATGAGCAGAACTGCATTTTCTTATGTGATCATTACGACTAGAACTGACTCACTGGGGAAGGAAGAAGAAAAAGTTCTTTATAAACCAGCAACAAATTGCAGCATAAGGATCTGCATTTTTGTTTCTCCATCCACACATGAATTTGCATCTTAACTGGGGCTTGGAGAAATTAAAAGAGCTTCAAAGATTTCATCTTCAGTATAGATTTATGTCTCTCCTTAAACAGACTCTTCAAGTCAAAAGGAGCAATTCCTGTCAGTAGTGGTGTTCAGATTTTTACTAATGGTACTTAAAATCACTCTGTTTCACTCTCAGTTGTGACTGGGAGTTAAGAACAGAATAGCTACACCATCCAGTACAAGGCAGACCAGGATCCCAGGAGGCATAGCTCTGGAGAATCCTTTTCTACTTTTTTTTAAAATGCAGAAATTTACATGAATGGTATCCCAGGAATTTTTCATGCAATTTTACAGCTCCTACCAAAAAGGAGCTCTGGATTCATTAGCACGAACATGTAACAGTGGCTGCCAGGAGCACACTGAGGTTCAGATGGCCCAAGAGCCCCCAAAGCCACACACCACTGCTGCTGGACACATCACTGTGGCACGGGGGTTTGAAAAACCACAGAGCAGCTGCCCCACAGTACCTGTTTGAGGTGATTTTCATTTCCTATACATAAAAAGAACATCTTCCCTGCCCCTGCCAAGGGCTAGGCAGCTTTACTCCCAAGATAAATAATGAACAGGCTACAAAACACCAAGATTTTTGTATGTAAATATTTGTCACAGAGCTACTGCCCCAGCTCCTCCATCTGTCCTCACACACCCACTATAGAAAGGCAACACAGACAACCCCACATCTGCAACTATTTGTTCACCAGAAACCTGTCCTCAGGCCCCATCTGCTGAGGCTGAGACTGCTGAACTCTGCAAGCAAATGCCCCAGCTGGCTCACCTGCTCACTCTGTGTGGGTAGCAAAGCAAGCCCAGAAGCCCATCACTTTCAATCCAAAATTTTCATGTGCCCATCCACTCATTTCTTTTTTCTTCTACAGTGTAATAAAACATCAAGGCTCATTTGCATGTACATTATTAAGGTGGCATTTATAAAGAGACATTTAAGGGAAAAATGCTTTTCAAAAGAAGTGCCAGACAGGCTCTTTGTTCTGGATGTTCTGAATATACCACTGATTTATTAACCTGTGTAACCTTTTATTAACTGAAAAGAAGAAAAGCTTTGAGGAAAGGGAGGTATTTTACTTTAGAAAATTCTCCATAGGCTTTCAGCAAAGGCTACTTTCAATCCTGTACTTCAACACAAGTGTTCCAACGTGGACAAAGGGTCATTTTTTGTCTACAAAAGGTTTGCAGGACCAAAATCAAATCTGCAGAAAATGAAAGTGAGTCATCATACACAGCACTGTTAATTTCAGTTAAGTTTCCTTTAATGGTTAAATGACACAGAAGTGTCTACACTAAATCAAGGCTTCATAATTTTTCTTTAATAATTAATGGTTAAGTTCAACTCTCAGCACTTGACCAATAGTTTCTCTTTACAGTATCAGCTTCCTAATAACTTAAACATCTCAGCTGTTCTATAACATTACAATTGCCTGGCACCTGACAGATACAGAGCAGAGAACTATTTTGACAGTCACTGTTTTAATCAAAGTATTTCCAAATCAGAGGGGATGGATGTGTGTTTAAACAGATGGGGCAAGGTGAAAATGACCCAAATTCCTCTCCACTTTGAAATGTGCTGCCTGTCCATGCCAAAAATGCCAGACTTGTAGGTTTCTTACAGAAATTACCTTACTACAAGTGACCCACATTTACACTGAAGCAGCAGTAGTTAGCTTTTGCTTACATACCAGAGAGGAATGCAATTGGGCAGTGAATCCCAAACACTCCTGTGCTAGATGTCTCTGCACAACAGCAGTACCCCAAGGTTAACTGCTTCCAGCATATGTTCTGCCTCACCCCACTAAGAAATCCTTTGTAGGGCAAAACTTCCTGTTAAGGGGAAAGCCAGCTGCTCACAATGACCATTTGCTACAATGGTTTCTGAAGATAAAGAGTTTTTTAGGAAATTATCTTCTTCAAGAGAATTTTCTACTTCTGCTCCCTAGCAGACACTGTCAAAACAAAACAAGACCAAAAAAACCCAACACCAAAGCTCCCGTGAACACGAAGCTCCCGAAGTTCATGCACACATACGTGATCTACACAGATCACATCTCCATTGCTCCAGAGGATATAAATAAATTGCTCTGTGGGGTATTTTCCTGTTTTATTAAATGTGCCCATAAAGGAAACTAAAGCAGCTTCTCTTAGGTCTCTGGCTTCCTGACCTTCTGGGAACATCAGTCTATTTCAGTTCCTTTAAAAGCCCTTAAGCCCTCTGTAGCACCGAACAGAAAGAAAAGAATGTTATGAATCCACTCAGCTATGAAACTAGACCAGCTTTCACTGACACCATCCTTTCTTCTGCTTATGTGTTACCTGCTATTAAATAAATCTTTCCACAGCTGTGTAGATACCCTTGTTTTTCTTTCTTTCTTTTTAGGGGTGTGAGCGGGGAAGGGGAGAAATAGATGCTTCTAGTTAGCCAAATTCAAGTACCTATTCTACCAGATTCAGACAAAAAAAAGCTACATCCCAGTTCTACTTATAAGATTGAATCCTTCTCTAGTACCAGGACAGGGGTTGCCAGACTTTTCAAAATTGCTATGGAAAAACTGTGAAGCATTGCCAAAATACAAACCAAGTTTTCTTGGAAATACAATGGAAAATGAGGTTAACTCAATGTTTGTTTTTATCAACGGCAAAACGAAAGAGACAAAATAGAAGAAAACAGTGAGCAGAGCTTGAGAAAATTATCTGAAGACTTGGAACAATGGGATAAACAGGATGTTACAAGGAGGAAAGTCCACACCAGTGCTGAAATATCAGTTACCCTTTGACCCAAGCAATAAGTTTCCTTTCAACCCAAGGACCCCGAAATATTGTACTCCAGCTGATAAATGAAACCTCCTCAAAGTCTCAAAAAACTGTCCTTTACTATTGCATACATTATCTGGTTACTTAGCTCTTGAGTTTTTCATATGAGTTCAAGTTTGTAGCAAGGCAAATGGATTCTTTTGACTCTTGTTAACACTGAACAACTGGCAGGCATCACATTCAATAGCCCAACAGGTTGTCTTTTAAGAATCACCATGGAGGACAAGGAAAGAAAGAGACATCAAGGAAATCAAAAGAGAGATACTTATTTAAAGACAGTGTTACAAAAAGAAGCTGACTGACTACTGGGATAAAAGGAGAGTTACAGTAATAGATCTAATTCTGTATTTTTCGTCAGCCTTTTCAAGAGGACTCAGTTATTAACTTTGAAACACCAATAAACCCCAGAAGCATTCAAGAGCTACTCCAACAGCAACAGTGCTAAACCTGACAGAGGACTGAACTTATGCTTCAGAAGAGAAGTACAGTCCATTTGAAAAGGAATGTATTTATTTTGGGGAATAACAGAAATACAAGATACCTGTTGCAAAGACTTCTGCTCTCTCAATTCCTTTATCTTCTCTTTGCACATCCTGCAGGAATGCTCCTACAGTGGTCACCACCGGCTTGACAGTGAACTGACAGCGTTCACTTCTTGTGGGCAGCATAAGAGTTATCACAGGAAGACCATGTCTGTAATTAATAGCTACTTCTGGGGGTAAAAAAAGAAAACTAAGTGAAAAAGTTGCATTGTAGGTTGCAGTTCAATTTAAAGCTGTTTTTAAACACAGGATAAATAAGGAAAAGTACACAAAACATTTCTAGATTTCTAAAAATTAATATAGTACTTCTATTTCTGGAAGAGATAATATAAAACCATGCAACTAATGTTATCTCACAGACTCTCACAAAATGAATAAAAAGCTTGTTGACACTGATGGGAAGGGGGAAAAGTTGCTGTGAAAGCTTACCATCAGATGGCACCAGCGTGCTGTAAGGTGGTCCCTCCTGGCCCCTCCAAGCTCCAGTGTGCCCCCAGAGCCCCACCTGCAGTACGGACACAAGGGAAGTTGCCTTAGAATAGTTTGGATGCAAGATTTACCTGGTTAAAGGCAGCACCCAACCTGTCACGGTGATCTGCTTCTATGTGAGCTGACATCAGGGACCTGCCTGAAGAAAAACCTCTTGCTTGGCAATTCTATGTAAAAGGTGAAACCATCCTTATAGAAAGCACAATCGTTGCTAAAAGTATTACAGTGTTGCCCATAGAAAAACTTCTTATCTGGTGTTTAATTAAACTCAAGGAAAAAAGGGAAGGGGAAGGAAAGAGAGGAAAAAAAATGGCAGTGTTTCTGAAGTGCTTCATGCAACTCCTACAATAAAATATCTCCTCTTCCCCCAAAACAGCCACTTGAAAAACCTCTACCTCGTGGTGCCTGAGGGCAGAACTCCACAGTGTAACTTCCAAACGAGGGCATGGCTTCAGTGAAGACTTTCACTGCTGAATCGTGAACAATAATCACAAATAAAATAATAAGGGACTGAAGTCACTACCTGTTCCTTCATAATTATATACCATACACCAAAAACTGGCTATCAACATTTGTGCTGCTAAAAGACAATAATAACAATATAGCCTGCCCAAGTACTGAAGATCTTTTATGTTTTAAATATGAATGGCTGTTTCAACTCCATGCTGAGAGATGCTGCTGCGACTATCAGCACCACTAAGCTCTGGTACCACACTGAAGGAGGAACAGCCAGATGCAGTAAGTATCCTTTCTGCCCTGGGACAGGGATGACTGCAGGATTTTGAACCTGCATGGTTACACACCAAAGCTTGCCCCTTCCAGAGACACTGGTGAGAACCATCAATACACTTCAACACAGTCATATCAAAACACAGAAGACAAACTGCTCCAATTAGACCCATTGCTCAAAGCTGTCCACCCATGCCGTGGAAGATGCAATATCCTTTGCTTCTATGGCTAATCCCCCTGCACAAGGAGAGGGACAATTTTATTCCAGCGACTCCACACAGCAGACATTATTGCTATAAACTAAGTGTGACAGGTACAAGAAGGGAAATCACATCCCTGACTACACTGGTTTAAAAAACTGTGGATGGGCTGGACCAAGGCCTGGGATTTGAAATACGATAGCTGAGGAAGGTGGAAAACAATGTGGAGAGAGATGATAAGGATCGATTCTCCCCCGGTGAGCTTTATAGCTCATCTTTCTGAAGGCCAAAACATTTCAGAGTCTGCAAGATAATATTATTTGACAAGGCAGGAAAACAAAGCTACAAATGCAAGAGGCCCTGGCCACTCAGTATGCCAAACACTGCTCACCATGTTCACATGATTTATTTGTTTTTAAAGAAACACAAGCTTGGCTGTCTGAATAGGAATATGCTATTAGGTTAAATAAAAAGATCACCTGTAAATGAATCTGTGTGTCTCAAAGATGCTGACGCTGCCCTAACTTTTTACTTGGAACAAGCACTTTTCAGAATTTAAAGAAAGTAAGTAATTCTGGGAGTTTTCAACACTGAGAAACTTGTGTGTTGTAATCTTCAGGTATCAAAGACAGTCAGAAACCTATCAAATACCAGAATATATTAAACACAAGAGTATTGTTCAAAAAAAAGGTAGGCAGTAGGAGCGCAGGAATGGCAAGGCCACGCAAGGATGCATCCGGTAACTTGTCTGTTCATCCAGCAGGACAAGAGACTTTCCCTGGAGCAGGGCAAGACACAGTCCAGCTCACCAGTTCTCATCCCATCTACAGGGGGCACCTGCACCCACAAAACATTTAGTAACACACAGCCTGGAGTAGGGAGACAACCCTCAACACAGGATCTGCTTTGGAACAGTGCTCAGGAAAACTCAATAGCTTTGAACACAATAGATTTCTTCAGGGAGATATAAAAGGGATAATAAGGAACTAATTTTTTTACAGACACTTAATGTGTAACTTTGCAATCAATATCTAGATACTGATCAGCCAACATGCCCCAGGCAATGAATTACACCCTGCCTGCACTTGAAGGTTATCCAAATTCCCATCAAAAGAAATGAATTATCTACTTTACTTATAGAAGAAACAATACATTCAAAAATTAATACAAATTAAATATATTAATATGTATTCATATATTAATTTAAAATACTTAAAAATTAAATTACATTTATTGAAATTAGATCTTCATGGTAGCTCATTCTATTATTCTTTAGATTTCGACATTAGCATTCATGATCCACTGAAAGAAACTCTATATACTGGAGCTTTTTTTTTTAAATTTTAGATTGTCTTTAATTGCAGACTCTCCATTAAAATCACCTACAAAGAATAACAAAAGCAAAAGTCACAGAGCCATGGAGTTAAACTAATTTCCAGATAATTAACTCCTTCCATATTAGCTCTAGGCTGAAGAACTGGGAAGCATGAAGGGCTGGGTTAACTGTCTCCCTCTGTTTCCGAATTTAAATCTCCACTTTCAGTGAAGTTATTAAACTATTAGCTTGTGCCCTACAGCCAAATCATTGTGCTTCTTTTGAGATGCCTGGAATGACCCCTATCCTACCACTGGAAAAGAAATGTCAGCAAGCATCACAGCTATGAGGAAGACTTGAACTACGGGAACAAAACAATGAGACTGCACTCACAGCAACATCAGTGAGAGTTGAAGCAGGAATGTGTAACCTGAATTAACTGCATCACAACCTTTAACTCTGAGATACTGTAAGGAGCACAGCATACTACAAACAACTCTTGTATGTTCACCTCCTGGCTAATTTATCTAACCACACAAAGGCTAAGAAAGCTATTCTACATCTTTCTGCAATTTGAACACACATGTTGGCAGGACATCTGGCTAAAACACCTCTAACACAACCACAACTATGTTCAGAGGTCAAAGGCTGATGAATAGCATTTAGCTGTGAAACACCCCTTCTCCCTCAGCTATACCTGCTTCCTAAGGCAAAATACCTGGGAGCAGCAGTTGGCCACATCTCTTGACTCGGTTCAAGGCATGGACTCTCCTGGGAGTGAAAACTCATGAGAATTTAAGGCATTGAGTCTTATTTGTGATAAAAATAATCCAACATATTCTGTTAAAAATACCAGTTGGTATAAAACAGAAAATATATATGCAGTTTAAAGAAGTACTTCCTCTGTTAAGGGCGCCTCCGGTCTCTAACAGCAGAGAAGTTGCCACTGTTAGTCAAGACTGGAAATTTCAACAATCTGGTGGTTTGGGGACTAACGTACCAGCATAACTGAGCTGGAAAACTAGGCAGTCAGACATGATGAGTGGGAGAGACTGGAATAGAAATACTGTATTTTTCACTTTTGAGAGTGGCAAATGACTGAACCTACCTACACTGCAGTTTCTAGAGCTAGCTGTTCCAAATAATCTACCTCTTATGATGCTGAGTGATTGTTCCTGCAAAGTTAAGCTCAAATTTATTTATGACCAGTTATGTCTAAGAAGTTGGTATCATTACCAGTATATGAGATGACATGAAAGCCTCTGATCTTCCTCAGCACTACATATGCAAATAGTAACCTCATCAGGAACCATAACTTCTGTTCTGTACAAAATGGTAATGTGGGTGGGAAGAGAGAGAGCATAGAAATAAAAATATTTTTCACACAAAAAAGTGATCTTGAGAATGGAATTCTACAAAAAGATGTTATTAAGACGCTTCTGAGAACACTATGAATTATTGTTTACTTAATTTTGACTTATCACACCAGAACATTGTAACAAATCTGAATCAAAATGCAGCTAGCCAGCAATGATATTTTTGGAATTTTTGTCTCTGCTTAGAAGCATCTTGGAAGATATGGTAGTTCTTGTTTGTTATTTCAACAACAAAAATACTGTAATGCTCCTTCAACATTTGAGTCCCCAATAATTTGCATTTATTAAAGAAAGCAACCAAAAAAGTCAGCTCAACTCTGCCTGCCCTCTTCTTGCAGGGACATGCAATATTACAAAGCAAAATATTCTATTTCTTCAAGTGTGAGATTCTTTCAAGACTGCCTCAAGTCAAACTCATGAGCAGTCTTCACAAAAAATAGTGCAGACTGTTATGTGAATGGTCCCCCATATCCTCATTTCCTTCTTTCTCAGGCAATGATAAGAATCTGATATAGAAAAGCACAATAATAAAATGCCCTTCTGTACAAAGCACAAGCATTTTACCCTTAATTACACTGCAGCAACACACATTCTAATTAAAACACATCTTGCAGTGTGTTTTTCCATAGTAATACAGTGTTACAGGCAGAGGAGGAGAGCTCAGCTATCAGGAGTCCTTGCCCAACACCTTGTACAGTTCCCTCCACACAGCCACTGAAGAAGGACTGGGGGAAAGGAGCAGGAGGAGACAATTCACGGGGGAAAACAGTAGTTGCAACACCTAAGAATTAATTTTGGGGCCTCTTTTTATGAGTTGTCACTAGATGAGCCAACATCCCCAGTACCCATCGTTCTCCTCATGTGCTGATCTCACCCAGTTTATGAAGCAGAGGACAGGACAAGCCACCTTCCTGGATGCTGCCTGCTTGTATGGGCAGGAGAAAAATGAGGGCAGGTACATGTTAACCACTGTTCAGTGAAAGCGTGTGTATAAATAGCTATGTGTATCTTCCATATTGATTTATGTGTTCTTCTATTTCTGATAAACACTCTTAGAAGTTCTCTGCAGACGAATGATGTCAGCTCCCGTCTGATTCTCCATGGGAAACCAACCGAGATTAACTACAGACTAACAATCAGCAATTTCAGAACAATCTACGGACATTTCAGAATGGTTTAAAACCAAGGGAAAGGAGAAAAAAAAGAAGTGCTGCCACAGTCTACTGAGTTTGCAGATCATATACAACCAAGCTAACCAAAAATGAATCATTGTTCAGAACAGATTTATAAGAAGTACACATAAGGTATTTCCCTTTTAAAAATGAGACACTAAGGCCATTTTGGGGATATCTGCTGTTAAATTTCTGTGCTGATTTTGTAAGCAAACCTACATGATCAGGAAAATAAGACACAAGGAGCCCTAACAACCACCTACAATCATCTTACAAGTGCCCATTTGAGCTACAGAAACATCTTCTCTCTTATTAACTTTTCATTTGTCTTTGCTTATACTGAAAGGATTCTCTTGTTTCTTCACTGGTCCCAGAACTGATTTAGATGATCGTGCAACAACAGCCTCAATGCAAACAGCAGCTTCAGAGCACATAGCTCAGATTTAGGCATCGCTCAGATTTCTGGAAGCTCAACTTAAATTAAACAAACAAAATCCCTGCAACAGACACATCACTCATTCTGCCATAATATCCCTATACCAATACAGCAGTTTCAGCCACGGAAGTCTTTGACACCTGGGAGTATTCAAGTTATATTTCTCCTTCCTAGGACAAAAAAAACCCCAAAAAACAAAAAAGAGAACAGATTTTTTTTTAAATTATTTTCCTGAGAGACAGCTTTTCTGTCTCAAATGGGCCATGCAGTGAATCCCTTCTCCCAGCTGTTGAACAAGGCACTGTAGGAACTACACTGCAACATTTATATTTCAATCCTTTCAGTGCAGCTAATTCAAAATCTACAATATTTTTAACCCCTTCCTCAGTATAAATCAACCTTAAAAAAAGTAACCTCCAGCTCTCTTCCAGCAAAGCAGTAGTTTCAACACAAGTATGATCTTGAAGAAGCAAGAGCAATACAGGATTCATATGGCTTTTCCTCAAAACTCACTTGCATTACAGCACTGTTAAAACCCAGTGAAAGAGCCCAAGCAATCAAAATTTTGGTTTCATGTGCCTGTTACTTTTTGTGCCTTTATCATCCCTGCTGATCTTTCATTTCCTGCCTCTGCTCAGATTCCAAGAACAGCTGCCATTAGATTGAATCAGCCAAACATTGCCAATGATCAAAATGACAGCTATGATAAGAAGTGCATTGAGGCAACTGGCCACCAAAACCTCTTCTATGAAGGTCCAGCTAGTCAAACCCATCACTGCAAAGGGGTTTTGTCAGGGAGACCTTCCACCTAATCTCCTGCTGGGTAGGTGTGCATCCTCCGGCTGCCTTCTGCTCCCTCACTATTCCTTTGTGCTCTCTCACCCACTCTCTGCCCAAACTCTCCCTCCCTACATGCACACCCCACTCCCCATGCACATAGGGGAGAGAAGCCATTGTGCAACAGGGGCAGAAGTCCCTTTTCTTGAGTTGTATCTCACTGAGGTCATCTGACTCCACCGTGGATGCAGAGTAAGCACCAGGATTTGCATCCACATCAGTTTCACAAGCCATACAAGTAAATGCTGAAAACACTGACATTTAAAGCAGGCTGAAAGCAAGCCTCGCCCTTCTCTATCCAAAAGTATGATTTCAGTAACAGTGACTCCCTTCTGCAAAGAAGCAACACCAGAAGTGCTGAGGAGATGAGAAGGATGAATACCAGCTGCCAGCATCTGCCTGCAGTGTCTTCTGGGGACTACTCTGAAGGTACAGATAATCCCCCCCTTTCCAAAACAAGCCGACCTCCCAACCAGTGTAAGAACAGGCCTAAAAACAAGACCAATGCAATCCAGGCCAAGTGCATTTTTAGGAGCAACACCAAGAATTGTGTCTTTCTATTTTATCAACCCTTTTTCTTCTCTTCCTACAAAGAAAAACAAATCCTAACTCTCTTCGGAGTCTAAAGTTTTACATTTTTGGAAAATTCAAATCTTCATCTGGTTTCAATGAAGTCTGCTTGTCTGAAAGTTGCTATTCTTCCCAATCTACTTTATTTTCAGAAGGAAAGATAGGATGCACCACCTAGAAGGAAGTCTGCAAATCAGACAGGGCTGAGAATTTGAGAGGAAGGGATTATAGTATGAAAATATATTTGTGTTTTATCAAAAGCAAATGCAAGGCTACGTCCACGAGCTGTACCATCTGTTCCCCAAAACAGTATAGGTCAAAAGACTAATCTGTCAGCACAGACAGGATTTTTAATTTGTCCCATAGAACAGATCTTTGCTTTTGTGCTGTGCCTTTTGGGAAGGCATGCTGATCTGGGAAATGTTGGAAAACTTTACTTTAAGGGTAACAAGAGTGACTTTGTTTTCAAAAATACATTTACATTTCATTAGATAAGAAAATGGGCTTGGGCTTGCTGCATGTTTTCCTACAAAGGTATTAGAAACACTGAATCTTAATGTACACAGCTGCTTTCATGTGTTTCTTAAAAAGAAAAAAAATAGCTCAAAATCATCTCTGGGAATAACACTAATTCTTCAAATTGCCAGCCAAGAAAAAGCTTGTTTAAATTTCAGCTGAAATGAGATAATAAGAGATACAAGGATGCAAAGTCAGATGATAAACACTTACATGTTTATCAAAGTTACAGCCAAGTCTTCCTTTTGTCTTACAGAACTTTCAGATGGAAAGCACTTAGAAGCTTCTAGCATGTAGGGAAAAGATGATGTAACCCAGAAAACTGAACTGCTTGTCAACATTTTCATTTAGAATCAATGCTTCTATTTACAATATAAATAACCCTGCCACTTCTCCCCCCAGTACAACAGAATCAAGTTTTCATACACCTACAAGGACATACTTCTCTTTTAGGGGCATTCTTTCCCCAGGCTTTTCTTTAGTCAACTGTGCAGATTTCAAAAGCCTTAAGGCATTTACAGTTTGGCTAATAAAGAAGAGACTGCTTGGAAAATCTGACTGACTCAAGGCTTACTATTAGTATCTGACAGATGTGTGCAAAAAAGTCAGTCAGAATTATCAGCAGTGGAGAAATTCCCAATGACAGCTCTCACCCAGCTTTTCAGCAAGCTTTTTAGCAGGTAACACAGTGCAGAATTGCTCCATCAAACAGATTTTGGAAAGGGAACCAGCTGTGCAGCTGCTGAATGCCCTGGGCAGGGAAAGCTGACTCTTCACCGCATGCCCTCCATTCCTCACCCAGCCACCTCTACAGCAAAGGGTTTCTATCTCTTTCCTGCTGGGGATGTTTCCCATCTAGTCCCTTCCCCCACATCGCCCCAGGGTCTGACCACAACCCATGAGAAGCCACAATACTCTGCAAAATCAAAGCAACCATCTCCCCTGTTCAATTGTACCACTTCTTCCACTTCCTGAAAACTTAACTGCACTATTCTATGTAATAGCAGTGAAACTTTGCTCTCTTCAAAAGCATTTTCCACAACTAGCAATTTCTCTTACCCAAACATCATCTCCCCAAAGACAGAACTTTTCTTGGCAATGCAGACTGTTAATTATTATTTTGAGGGGCAAGAAAATGTTAGGGATCAAATCTAAGACAACAAAGGACAGCAACAGTCCAAGTCTGGCTTAGTCACACCTAGATTTGCTCTCAGTTATACTGGGACTGTCTGTTGCTGCACTATTAGAAAGGTTTCTCCTTTTTCTCCTGCCACAACAATTCCAGAAATGAGTTGTCTATATAATTATTCTAAAACAGCACATCATAAATTGATGTTTTTAGAAACACCATTATGTTTTCTTTTTTTTTTTCTTTA
The DNA here is from genome assembly GCA_013397795.1 of Orthonyx spaldingii. Lineage (NCBI taxonomy): Eukaryota > Metazoa > Chordata > Aves > Passeriformes > Orthonychidae > Orthonyx > Orthonyx spaldingii. The sequence continues at coordinate 31,387 of VZTJ01002938.1, read as the reverse complement.
AAGGTCCGCAATTAGACCAGCTCAAACACTTAAGAACTACTTTTTGCAGGCAGCTGTAAACAGGTACCTTTCCAAAGGGAAAACACATACTTCTTCTGATTGTTTATTAAAAAAAAAAAAAGAAAAAGAAAAAAAAGTAGGAACAGAACAACAAAGCAACTGACAGACTAGATCAAATCAAATTCCTTCCTCTGCTAGGAGCTGGCATTAGGATGTAGATATCTGTATCCCTTATAACAGATAGTTATAAAGCAATTCCAAAACAGAACTTAGTTTATATTCTAGCTTTATCTGCTGCTACACTCCTGTAGATGCTCAAATTACTTGCAGGGAACACAGGACACTTTCTACCCTTGTTAGAAAGTAACCAGAGAAAACAAAGACACAGGAACTGGAGTAAACAGAGAATCCTAATACTTTCCCTTTTGATAGTTTCTAATGAAAAATGGTTTTTAAAAATATCTAGGGCAGACACTATGAGAACATCCATGGTGAGCAACCAACTGCAAACTTAAAATCACAACTTCATAGAAACTTCAACAGGTGGTGTGAGAAACTGCAGAGCTGTCATTTACTAGAGCCTGACAGCAGAAACATAACAAATTAAAAAATCAGACAAAACCAAAGGAAGCAAACATTCCTAAGGAAGGAGATCAAAGGGGCAATGACAAATGCACCAGTTTCAAGAGCTTCCAGCCTTCATGCACACTTTGCAGAGCAGTTACAACAAGCTGGGTTTAGCATGATTGTCACAGCAAGACCAACACTTCACTGGAGAAGACAACTTATCAGAGATCTATGTTAATATTTTTAAAACCATGAAACTCACCTAGCAGGCAAGCTTAAAACCATGTATTTGTTTTCTTGAAAGAGAGCTCTACTGGGAGAAGTAGCTTCAAGAGCATTCCCGACAGAAAAGTAGCCACAGCAGAGGTACCTATAAAATCCAACACGCTGGCACGAAACACAAATGTGCTGCCAAGAGTGCAGAGGCCTCGCTAGCCCAATAGTTCAGCAAAGGTCCCAATGAGCATGTATGTCCCATCACTCCCAAATGCTTGTGGACAGAGGTCTCAACATTGCCATTCCCAAAGTGATGCACCAAAATGCTGTCAGATGTCAAAAAGAAAACACTTTTGCTTGATTTTTTTATTTTTCTTTTGGATATTTCTGTTCTTCCACTGCTGTTCATGAAGCTGTTTTAATCTAAAACTGTCAAATGGCTGTGGCTTTGGTGATACTATCCACTTCCGTGTTTCAGCTGTTGGCATCAGTGTTTCAAAAACAACTTAGCTGAACTGGTGACTCAGTGAACTCATTTGCAACACCAAGTCCACCATAAACAGATTTTTACCTTCTTCCTGTAGGAGTAAAAGCACAAAACATACAGGTAGCAATAAAATTTTGAAATCAACAACCAGTACTGTCTGTGATACACTGAGCTATTGTTCTGCCCTTCATTTTTACTCTGCACAACATGCCTGCACATTTATCCCTTTCCACAGAGCAGGCAAAGCTGAAGTTTTCCTGTAGGGGTTTGTATTTTTTTTTTTTTTTTTAAAGCTTATTATCACAAGAAAAACAATTACAGCCAGTACAAGAAGATGAAAGACTCTGTGTGCCCCAGATGGACCAGAACCTGTGTTCCGATGTGCCTGCTATGCCTCCCAGGGGGGAAGTGAGCAAAACTGCATGTTAGCTACTCCCTTTGCACCCCAAAGCCTTTGAACTCTAGCCAATTAAGAGTTGTTCCATTTCCTCTTCCTCTACTAACTCACTCAGGACGTGTATCTGAAAGACTGATGCAATAGGGCTAGAATCTGGATGTTCTAAAAGCAAGGTTTACCATGTGTTTTTAGGTTTTTATTGCTAAAGCAAACAAGAATTTAATGCCACACAGAACAAAAGCTGTTGCTCTTTTTCTCTTCAAGCCTATAGTAACATCAATACACATACTGGATGTAGTCATCTTGCAACACAAGCAGATTGCTGTAACACAGTGACTGTAAGGCAGAACCTCTTACCTAGCTCCATCTTTGGGATACATTTAAATGAAGGTGCCATCTATGAATCAGACTCCTGCAGAGAGCAGAATCTCCAGCCTGCAGCACTGACAGAAGTCAGTGCTGGCAAGTTTTCTTGAAGCTACCTCCAACAAATCCTCTTAGGTTGTTAGTTAATAAAGTTAAAGGCCAGTTTTGTCCCTAGACTTGCTCCTAATTGAGTGGAAGCATCTTATTCAGGAAAAATACTACAGGAAAACTCTGATATAAGTTAATAAGTTAATATATAATATAGAGTTAAACTTTAATATAACAAATAAATCCCTCAGAATGCTCTATGTCAGTTTGAAATGTTCATAGCCTGTACTCCAGAATAAGCCACAACATTGTCCTAGAAAATGAATGGTTTGTGGTCACTCTATTTATCTTCATCTGACTCCTACAATGCACTCAAACTCACACAGGAATTCTATGTAAAGTCCAATTTCAAATAACTGAGAATTGTGGATTTTGACATACTCATCATTAATGCTTTACTATTCAGTAGTAAACTAAGCAGCAGAACATACTTGCATTCAAAGGACCTGAAAACTGCTTAGTTCTTAATCCTGAAATTTTAACACAGGATCACTGGAAAATTGAAGTTACTCCTTCCCTCTGTTACTTAAATGTGTATATGCAAAGAGATTTCCTACCAGGAAAATATTCTGCCACTATATTTTGACATTAAGTATCAAAGAATACCAAGTTTGTCTTATTTTGTAAAGCATTATATATATCCAGTTTATGAAGGAAAAAAAAAAAGGCTTTTTTTGGGGGGGGGGGAAGACAACAGGTGTTCTAAATGTTACATCAAATTTCTCTTGAAACAGCAAAGAAATTAATCTTTAAAACACTAACACAGAGGGACAAGCTGTATTTTTGATACATCAATGAAATCATTTACTGGGAAGCTATTAACTGTAAATTGGAAAAAAAGTATATAAAACAGAATTCAAAATTACACTTGGTGCTTAAAAATTATGGATCCTGTTTCTCCCTTGTATCAACTTTGATCTGAAGGAAGATGTAGAGTACAGGGTGTATCAGCAGCTGCCAGAACTCCTTGTTCTGAAGAAATCTAAAGTGTCTTTACAGCACTATTACCTTTTAAAACTCATTATCAAGGCAGCTCCTTGATAATGAGTTTAAAATTATCTATCCTATTAACTAGCACTTCTGAATTTCCAAGTGACCTAGTATTTTCCAGATGAAGTTCATCAGGGGCAACTCAAAGTCTTACTAATTCTGTCAACAGAAGAATAAGAAAAACCCCCTATCATTAACATCCCACTTGAAGGTAGGACTATTATGCAGAGTTATGAATAGTCTGGTTTGGGGTTTTTTTGCTTTGGTAGCGTGGTTTCCTAGAGGAAAAAGAAACACAATCACACTGCATGTCTGTCTACCAAAGTCAGTTTCCAGTAACATTTAAGATCATTTAATTGCACAGCTACCAGCCACTCAGTCAGAGACAGTTAACAAGCGCTCAAAGATCCAACAGCCTGCATTGCCTCTACTAGGACACATGATACTTTAGCACATTATGGATGTTAATTTTAAAGAAAAAATGATTAGAGAGGTTACTCAAAACTGACATTTAACATCTGCTCACTCCTGACAGCACACTTGTCACTCTTCACCACCAAAACAAGGGGAAGGAGCAATGCTGTTCAGGAGCAAGGCTGAGCCGTTCCACCTTGGTGCGTTTACCCAGTATCTTCTAACAACAATTAATTTGTGTGTAAAATAGTTTTAACATGTTTTTCTGTGCATATGAACAAAGGCACCAACAACCAAACAAAAAACCACTTTCCACCTGTATATCACTATCAATGTGGAAAAACTGTCATCTTCCATAAAGGTCAGCAGCAGCCTGGCCTGCAGAATGGGCACTGGAGCACTGCAGATATCGCTGTGCAGTCTGTGGTGTCTCACAAAGCCTGAGCACTGGCAGGGTAAGTGCACTGTGGGCACCATTGTCGCTGTTGAGCCGATGTCGAAACAAAGAGGCACACAAGAGAGGTTGCCGAGAAAAGGGAACTATTTATTTAAATACAGCTATTATATACAAAATGAGCACTCACTGGGATTGGCCACAGCCGTTCACCCCCTGGGGCTGATTGGCCACAGGCATCAACCACCTGTTCCCAAAGCAGCTCTGAACACCTTACCTTGTGTTTACAATTAACAGAAAATTTTCTCGTGGGAAAGAGAGTTGTGTGCTGTCACACACCATATTCAAAGACATGCCCGTCTTGGAATAATCAGGTTATAACAAAGGTGTTGTCAGAAGCATGGAAAAGATGTGCAATCTATAGTGAGAAACCACTGTTCTTTAGGAAAATGGTTTCATAAACTGCTTAATGTATTCTTCATCTTTGCTGCACTTTTCTGTCTTTTTTCCTGGAGTCCTTTTGCAAGCTCTTCTCAATCTATTCTGCCCTCAGACGAGGATAGCACAGACTGTTCCAGGAGTCTATCATAGGAGTGTATCTTTCATATCTCAGCAAAGGGACTGATTTTAACATCCATAAAAGTGAAAGAACCATGCTGACGTATTCTCTGCCACTTTACAGTGCAGCAATTTTCCTTCTGCTGGCAATGTAAGCAGGTGAGCTGGAAGTTGGATCAAGTGGTAATTCTGGTTTTGTCTCACTGTCTAGACTTGGCAAAGACATTCACATCCAATACCCTGAGTACCCTCATGGTGTTTCACTCTTGAAGTGTTTAAGCCTGGCATCAAGCACCCCAAAGTTACCACAGACTTCAAACTCAGTCACACATGCCTTCCAACTGAGCACCCCAAACCTGCATGCACATCATAAAATGTTGGGGGTTTTGGTTTCTAAACTTCAGCTTCACGTTGAAATACAGCTGTAAGACTTTGGGCAGACCGTGGAGCCAACCACAATTTGCCATAATCTGTAACACACATCACTGAATGGCTGGACATGATGATCTTAGGAAGTCTTTTCTGACCTGAACGATTCTGTGGTTCTGTGAGGATGTGATTCAATGAGATCTGTATGATTGGTTTTGGCTTAGCACAGAGCAGGTTATAGCAATCAGAACTAGCGATTTCCACATGGACCCTTACAGGACTTTGTAGTACATTCATCACCTACAATTCTTCTGTTTCCTTAGGGCACAGAGAACCCATGGGATGAAGAGACTTGCTTGAAAGTGTACATTGGTGCATCATGTTTTCATATCAGTGAGATGTACACACACAGCACTTTATACATAGCTAATGGCTAGCTGAGGGAAACTGCAGGATGCAAAGCAATGAAAGGTCTAGTTATAAATGCCTATCACAAACCAAATGTTGGTGACTTCAGAGGATAAACCAGAGAGCAGAGGACAAATGGCATACAGATACACTAGTACTCCTCAGAGTGACACAACACCACTAACAATATCTGAATTAATTCTCTTTTTTTGCCCTACATTTAAAATGCCATGAATAAAACTTACTTTTAAAATTAAGGTCGAAACTTCAACAGCCAACAGGTACACAAATTAATTGCTTTCAATAGTGCTCAAAAATACATATGCCTATATATACATGAAGTTAATATAAACAACCACACACAAAAAAACCCCAACAAAAACTCCAACCCATGTCTTTGCAGCAATAAAAACTGCATGTAATCAAATATTTAATTTGATCAACTAAACAACACATGAGGACAGCAAAGAACTCTGGCTGTTGCCAGTTTTTATCTTCCCATATTTTTATTAGAAAAGGAATTGTGAAGAAGTGTCACAATACATTCATGCTATTCATGTATTTCCAGTACACAGCTGCAGCCAAGACTACTTAGGAAAAAACCTTATTTAAACGGCCTTACCACTTTCAGATTAGGCTTCTCACAAGCAACCAAAGCAAGCACAGAAAGGCAGGGAAACTTACTTCCACAAAAATGTACTAGTTGAAGAGGAAGAATCTTAGAGGTTTTGTTTGGTTTGAGGACATTTTGCTGTCCTTGTCAGCTATTAAATATAGCTCAGCAAGCAAAGCAGCAGCACAGACCAGCAAACACACCCCAAGATATTAAGGCCAGAATGGACCAGAGTGGTTGATCCTATCTGATGTGCTGCACATGTACAGCATGGCAATTTCTTCACAAAATTCAGCCTAAGGTGAAATGCTCTTTTTTTCCCCAGAAAGCATCTTTGCCTTGATTTAAAAGATTTTAATAGAGGCATGTTGTAGATTCTCCATAAATCAGAGACGACAATTATAAACTAGCATAATCAAAAAAGCCCAGATGTTATATTTTTCTTCAGTGAGTTGAGCCAGTTAATCTGTGTAGAGTTAAACCTCCTTAGATTAACAGCTCTCTAGCCTCAGAAATCTCTCTTGCTTGTAGATTACAAGAAGCTACTTAGATTGAAAACCTTCAGGTTTTTGTTTTAAAACACTTTTTTTTCACTCTGGACACAATTCTTGTAGTTTCTTTTAAAAAACCTCAAAGTTTCCAGTTTTCCAGCATTCAGAATTCTAGACGCATTAATGTTACATTTTGAGAATAATACTCCTAACTCACAGTAACCTCCCCATACTCACCTGCCCCAAAATCTTTTGACTACAATTTCCAAAGGGTTCAAATACAGCCATCACTATCCTCATGCCTCTTTTGCAACAGCCACTTTACAGGACATACTCTATCACTTACATTCTCTGTTTCCAGATGGTGGACCTTATTTTTTTAGATCTTATAATTTTCTTTTTTTTTTTTTTTTTAACTGTATTAAAACAACACTACTGGGTTTGGTAGCTTACCGGAAAACCTTGGACATGTTACTGCACCTCTAAGGCGGAAATAATGACACTTAACCTAACTTCTACTCACCTTTACATATTAAAAGGGGTGGAAAGGAATCAATTTCAGCAAGCACCCAGAGCTTCCTACCACTGACCTCTCCATTAATCAGGAAAGCAACTGGTAAAACATGTTGTTTGGGTAATCTGTACAATTTACCAGTAACTGTGTTTTGCTCCAGACACTCAGGATACTAAAACATAAACATCAGCAGGTAAGAGCTCTTACACAGCCATACCAAACATGTGGCATCACTGCATTCACAGTTTATTTTATGCTCTCATTTTATTGCCATCTTATTTACAAATTAAAGACATGCACATTTTAGGAGGTGTTACTAATTGGGATGCTGGGAGCTCAGTTAGGCCTTACTTGTTCCCACCTCCGGTTTGTCAAATTTTAGAATTTAAAATGGATTACTGCACCTTTCACAGTGTCAGAGATACTCCTTTACAAAAAGGAGAAAGACAGCTTTCAAGTGAATTTTACAAGGACAATTGGCTTCAAGGATATAAATTAAAGATTAAATGCAACAGACACAACAGCAAAAGGTTTCACACCATGCAAACATAATGACTGCTCAAAAATCCCCTGCAATCAGCAAGAAAAAAACACCATTTCTTTCTTATGGTCAAGCTAACCTGCCATCTCATACCTCTGTTACATTATGTGTGATTACCCATTTCCTTACAAAATTGTGCACCAGTCAGAGCCTAGCTTTTGTCAAACGGTTAACAGCTAAATTTATTTCCTTTCTGTTTTGAAATTCCAAGCTGCCAGCCACAGGCAATTTCCCAGCTAATCAGTAAAATGTCTCTAATGCTATAATTTAAAAAAAATACCTCACTTTGGTTTTATAATTAATGTCCTACAAGTAAAAGCAGTGCAATCACCTGTACATGAAAAGAATCAGAAGTAAACCATTTACTCTCTTTAAGGGACTTAATGACTCAATTAATTTTCCAAGGAAAGGCAGGCAAAATCTAAAGCTCAGTGTTATCATTACAAGATTAAAGCAACAAATCAAAGAACACTTATTCTTTATTATTCTTTATAATTATTATTATCAAGAGCTTCATGTTAACTGTCAAAGGTAAATGACAAATCACACTGCAGAGACTCATACTCCTGTTCTGCCTAGAGCCAAAATAAACCAATCCAAACCCTGAGCTATGGGAAAATGATATCAGAGGTACTTCAATAGCTATTTCATACCTATATATATATAGCTACCTACATCTATCTATCTATCTAAATATATATATATATATATATAGCCTTCCTGTCCGTAGCTTAAATTAGAAAAGTCTGAAAACCAGGCAGATTTTGGTCAGTGAACTCCCCAGTTCATTTCAGAATTCTCTTCTGGTAAGGAACAAAAATATTATTTTGGCTTGATTCACCTTGATCAAAATCCGTTTTGCTGCTAAACCGTGCTCGTTATTTTCAGAACATTAACATTTGCATTACATCCTCACTATCTGGAATCTAACTCCTGGAAATGTGGCATCCGGTTTTTGAAAATTAGCACAGCATTTATTCATACCAACCAGGAATACAAACACAGTCATTAAGACCACATTCATGGAGCTCCCAAAGGGCTTTAGTAGCCTAAAGATTGTTTTTTACTTTAAAGGAAGTGTCTTACATTTACCAACATGCTGGACAACTGCATATTGGGAGAGATCCATCACATATCCCACCACTCATCCAAACCCACCTGACCAAAGTCATGAAAATACTAAGTTCACAAAAGGAAGAAAATAATCTCAACACAGAATTACTTTTAGAGCTCCTGGACTTGCTAGCAAATTTCACCTCAGTCTTGAGAGATGGTAAGGTCTGAAGGTTATAGTGCTCTTGCATATTGCATGGAAAAATCTGAGGCTGGGTGGATGAGAGAGATGCAAATTGACACCCCCACAGAGGGAAAGGCAATGGGTCACCCACTCCCAGAGCAGGCTCACAGGCTGTCCTTGCATTCCCAACAGGCCTCCCACTGACACCTCCCACTCTCAGCTCAACGTGGCATGTCCTGTGGGCAAGGGCAAGGATGACTAGGGGAGTATTTGTCACGTGTCTGCAGAAAAGCAGCCTTGTTAGGTCTTATGAGCCATCTAACTTCGATGGCTTGTCCAGTGCAACCTATAATTACATCATTACAGGCTACCTGAATATAAACATCAAAAGAGGCTGTTAAGGGATCTTGTAGCTCTGCATCAGTTTTGCATGTACCTTACATTTACACAGAACAGAGAGTTCCCACAAGGTAAGACTCATATTTTCTGGTGTTCCAGAGCAATTCAGCCCAAAACAAAGCAATACTTCAATCAGAATAGAGTAGAGAGAGAAGGGAAGAGTGTTGCTGTAGCTATAAAATGGCTCAAGCCTTCACAACATGTTACAGGTCTAAGGGTACCAAACTGAAGTACATTGTTCCAGCAATGATGTTTGGATTGTCTGTACTCTTTAAGTCTATCAGAGGAAGTTCAGCAGGACAGATGTGACCAGCATCACAACACCAAGCTACAGCACCGCAGACTTGCTGCTTTTCTCTCCACAGTCCCTTATGTACCTTAGCCTTGCCTCCCTCACCAGTGCCACCATTCCTACAGTGACACCTCCCTGTCACTGTCAGTTTGCATTTTAATAACCCAGAAATCCTACCTATATTTTTCTATTACCACCTAAATTTCACAGGTATTCTGTACAGCTTGACTGCTTTCTAACAGTGCCTGGCATGTCAACAAAAATAAACTGCAAATTATGGGGTTAGTTTCTTTGTTTCTAGACTTAACATTTGACTCTTAAGAGCAATCCAGGGTGGGCAGAGTCTCCATAAGAGGGTCCAATAAGAGTAAGCAACCTCTGCTGGAGCTCTGCAGGGCAGGAAAGACAGATGCCTGGGGCAGGAAAAGAAAGGCTTCAAGGAAGCTTTTGGGAACACTGCTGTTAATCTTCAATACTCCTGCAGCTCTCTTAGCTTGCCCAGTGGTGCTCACAAACATATTTCCATTTCTTCACACTCTCTCATAATACTTTTATCCCAGACATGACCATTTCCACATCATGTTCCTATTACCAGGATCATGAAAGGAAGACCTTTCACATGGAGCCAAGCAGATAAGTACAATATCACCATTTCCCTTCATTTTCCTCATCTGAAAAGTAAACCTGTGTTTAAGAAATCAGATGGGAAACGGCTGACCTCAACTGCTGTGTTTCTACTTTTTGGTACTTACCCAATTTTATTATTAACATGACAGTCTCTTTTGAAAACTTTAAAAAATAAGATTCAACCACTTGCCTGCAGACTACGGAGTCAGGCAGTTAAGCTCTATAAATTCACCCATCACCATGTATTTTTTGTAACACATGTAGTAAGTAATTAATCTATCTACTTTTTCTTTTTTTTTCCCCCAAGGAAAATACCATGAAAAGCAATAGTCTGATGACAAAATTGGACGTATCAAAATTATTAAAAGAATACAAATGCATTTTGCACATTCTGCATTTCTGAGAAATGATACAAAATGCAAATGGGACTGAAATTTCTGAAGTGAAACACTTCAGCCCAGAAGCTGCCTGCCACTTCTCTGATAGGTATTTCTTTGTCATTACCAAGCAAGTTGTTTTGACAGTTTCACTTCTATGTTGACTAAAAATCTGTGAATATTTCATGGATGATTGAACTGGAACGACTACCAACAGTATCCATCAGCTTGGAGCACAAAGATTTAGCCATGGTCCAATAGCTAATTGCAAACCTGTATGAGTCAAAGTGCTGAAAACCTGTATTTACTTTGCACTGTGTAATTCATTTGGATTTTATAAAGTAACTGTAAACTATCTGACTAAATTAACAATGTGCTTCATGAGCTGCATTTAAACAAAAAGGAAACAGCTCAAATGCAAAAAAGAAGAAGAGCTTTCTGAAAATTAAACTGTAACAAGAGAAAAAATTCTTACAGGGCTGCAGGTTTCCTAGGTGTCCATGGAGTGCTGTTTCTTTACACCAAATCATTAGCTTTAGTCCACGTTGCTGTTTAGTTCCTGTCATGGAAAAAGTCACACTCCTGTCTCAGTACAGCTGATGCTTGAGGAGCAGCTGCCCTGCTAGGTCCTGCACTTTCAGCCTGTGACAGACAGCAGCTGATTGACACCTGCCAAGGAAGGATAAAGGAGTGCCCTAAGACAGCTCTTTGCAGCTCCTCAGTCCACATTCTCTGAAAGATGCCTCTGCTTCAGCAGCCTGACCCTAGGTAGCAACCACAGCAGGCATCCGAATTACGAGACAGAATGAACACCTGGCATCTTGATCCTTTCCAGTGCTTTGTTTTCAACTGCTGGGTGTTCATGCATAGACAACAAAGAGCACCTCTGCCCAGAACATAAGAGCTGCCAGTATCTGCGGCTCAACAGCACAGCAGTAAGCCTGCCAAAAGATGTTTTAGAAAAAATTGCTTTGCACAAGAGGGAAAGGTTGGAGGCAGGAAATATGTTCTTATCTTTTACAGCCCTTCCAGCTAATTTGATTATAAGAATCTTCTTCACAGTATAATTGGCTACTCCTGTCTCTCATTCTCAGACAACTGCTGCAGGCAGGGAAAAACACTTAACTTCTTTATCAACTTTGAAAAACTAACACAGTTTAAATAAGTTACTTAAAGGTAACACAGAAAACTTATGGTAGAGCACAGAACAAACCCTGTCTGAGTATCATCTCTGCATCATATGTGAAAGAGTGCTGTGTGCTTCTCTGTCCCAGGACTCGGCAGAAAAAAACCCTACCAAGATAAACATTACACTTTAAACTATCCACATACAACTTTTTGATTTTAAATCTGTTATGTCTAAATCTATTTATTTTGTAAGTGTTTATTTTTGTTGACTTAAATATTTTTTATCAAGGGCCCTTGAGTTTGAGTGTTGTCACATCTGCTGCCTGTATTTTGAGGGCACAGCAGATCAGCTGTCAAGAAAAAAGAACCACACTGAAACCAAGAACTGCTCCTAAACCCAACGAATGGCCCTCATGGTCCAACAACAGTCCAGCTAGCTCAACATCCTCCCACCCAACGGTGGGTGGGCAAATCCATCAGGTGTGCCCAAGTAGGAATCAGAACAAGGAAAGAATGTTTTCATTTCCCTTCACAGTCCATTTTACAGGTCTGAAAGAGGAAAATACAAATACCGGTAATGTGGATTTCACAAAATTCAGCAGCTTGACATCCCTGCCACACTGATTCTGCTCTGTCTCACAACTATCACTGCAAAGATCACATGTATTAAAGACATTCAGCAACTTGGTTTTAGGAGATCCAATTTCATAGGCTTCAGCTATTTTGCCAAACGTAGAAAACAGCTGCAACAAACAGAAGCAGCAAGTGCAGCACAGAGGGGCTGCATACACTGCAGCCAGATCTACTCCAGACTCTGGCCTGCTTCAGGTAGACTTCCATCATTCCTGCATGCTTCAGTGACCATAAGCAGCAGTAAATGCAACTGGCACATTCTCAAAGAAGAACACCAAGGAAGAGCACCAAAAGTCTAAGAAAGAGTCCCTGGCAAAGGAGGAGGAGTTGTTATCACCTGTAGCTTGCTGTCTCCTGCAGCCACCACTTTCGCATTATGATTGTCTGACAGTTTTATCAGAATCCTAGGGAAATGGTACAAATCCTACTTCCTCAGCTGACCCAAAAAGCTTTTGAAGCAGATCCGGCAGCAGCCGGACTGCTGAGGCTTTTGTGCATCTCAGTGAGACACCAGGATGCTCAAACTGTGCAGAAGGAAGGATCAGGACCACCAGTGACGTCACTGCTTTGCTCACTAGTGCACAAGGTACAAACCAGAGAACTTGGGAGTATTACCTATGTTACCTTTAAGAAACTTAGATTATTTAAACTGTGTTGGTTTTTCAAAGTACAAAAGAAGCCATTGTTCTTTCCTGCCGGCAGCAGTTGTCTGAGGATCAGAGACGCTCAATTATACTGTGAGGAAAAGACTTATAATCAAATTAGCTGGAAGGGCTCTAGAAGTTAATCACTCACAAATGAAGTGATGAATTAGTGAAATCATGTTAGACCAATCTGTACAAAGGGAATTGAGCTCACTTGACATATTTGTTTGCTTTCATTCACAATAAGCTCATTAAATAAAGTTTAGTTTATGGAACACACCCTCCCGTAAATTTGAGAGATTTTAAAGGATTCTGACACTCCTTCCCCCAGCCTGGTGTTCAAGTATGAGAAGAAAGTGAGGAGTTTGTCAGGTTTATATATCAGCATTTGTATGTAGGACCTAAAACAGCACAGTTAACTCTGGATGAACACTAGATTCAAATAATGCTGACAGCTCACATGACTAATGTCATGGAATGAAGCCAAGCTCAGTAGATACCTCTAATCACCCTAAAAAGACATTAATCGCTACATATTTTGTAGATACCCATCTAGGAAGTCACACATGGGATACCCAAAGTTTCCATTTCAGACATAGCCCCAACTATATGCAGAGTTATTTTTCTTTTTTATGCTTACACTTCTCATGCTTGTTAGATTTATAAACCCCAGCAGTCACTGCTTAGGCAAGTAATACATATTTAATTCTTACATGTTTCCTCATAAATTAATCTATACATCTTCTACCCATTTACAGCTTCAGAGTTCCCTTCAATGACCACTGTCTTTATAATATGAACCCTAGTACTGTTGTACCATCGCTCTTATTCTCCTGTCCCCTGAAACAACTCCTCCTACACATGCAACACAACTACACTGACATTTCCTACCACCCTAGCATATTCACAGGGATTCCTCACTTACAACCTTTTTCAGGAGTGCCAAAATTCAGTGGGTTTCCTCACAGGGAGATAGGGAAGAGCACAACATAGGTATTACATTTGCTCTTTCGTTTTGACCAGCAATTTTTTGTCTAGTACTGAGATAATGCCAAGTAAAACAGAATATCAAGTGACTTCAAGTTTAATTTATTACAACAAAATTTACAAAAAAAGCCCTATGTTAATCTCCATAAAGCCTCACTTTTGCATTTCTCTTCAGGTGTCTTTCAGATTCTCTCTCAGCATCTATGCTATTGGATTTCACTGGGACACAAGAGGAATTATTAATCTCTTTTATCAAATGGCTCTGTTTTCAGCACCAGTGAGACAGCACAGCCTGAAAAAAACCAAAACCATCAGCCAATTCAGAAATTTGTCTTGTGTTCTGCCTATGCAAAACATAAGGTATACATAAGCACAGTCTGTCTATTCAGTAGCAGCAGCTGCAGGGTGGTGTTGGCAGCTGTGTTAAGACACAGCAAGTGTTGCTGTACTGCTGCAGCTCTTCCCTTTCCGTGTAACACAGACTCTGGACCTTTGTAGGCACATTAAGGATTGCAGTCAAGAGGGAGAAGCCAAAATGACTGGGGCTGGGAAGGAGGACAACATCAAATCAGGCTGGCAAACTCACTGACCGTACTGCAAAAGTGATGTATGATATGGAGAGAGGCCTTGAGTGATCAGCACAAATCCAAAACTTAGCCCTATACCAGTCACTGTGAAGAAAATTAACTCTACCCCACCTGACACCAGCTGTGCTACACCAACTCTGCAGCTCAAGCAGAAACTTTGTTTTCTGGTGATTCTCAATAAATACTCAATGTATTCTAGTTTTTTTTAAAGGAACTGGATATTAGCTGTCCTTGCTCAAGAAGCAGGAACCTTTGCAGCCGCTTCCTTAGAAAACTATGATCTATGCATGGTTTATTACCTTACTGTACCAATGGCTGAAGAAAAATGAGACTCTAAGAGCTGTCTGCTTCTGGTAAATATTTAACTAATAGAACCATGCCAACATACTTCTCAGCTTGATTCTCCTTAACTTTACTGCAGCATCATGCTTTCCTCATCCCTTGTGGCCTGAAGCTGAGAGTGCATCATATTTAGCAACACAAGAATACTCCTCCTCTAGGATATGAAGGTATCCTACCAATGTATTAAGACAGCATTTACTCCGAAATGAACTTCAGTCACTCCTCTTATCTGTTCAGATAAAGAATCATCTGAATATTTGTTCTACACTTGTTGCTTTATAAGCTTCAGCTTCACAGATTAGAAAACTTTTCCCAACTATTAGCAGAGGGAGAGAACAGTGCTTAGCCTCTGAAATTGTATGAAGGAGACAGAGAGGTGGCATTTCACAGTTATGGATCAAGTGTTATCCAGCTGGGCATAGACCAGGGTGAGAAAGGGCAGATGTGGAAAAAGTCAGGCAATTCCAAGCCACAGCTCCTCCACACAGCAAGAACTACAGGAACAAAGCACCTCCTTCTCTGAGGAGTTTGAATGAGAGAGTGGCTGTCATTATAGCTATCACTTCTCCCTCTTCTCTTCCTCTTTCTTAGATCTTCAGTCTGTTAAAACTACACTTAGCATATCTAGCATATTCAAATGTTGTGGGGGCTGATAAGCCCACTAAACAAGAGGACCAGAGCACCCATAACTGGGGCATTCCCTGGGATCCTCTCCCTGGTTAGGGTGAGCGGATGGTCTCCTCCAGGATCCTTTGTCCTCCTATTTGAATGTACCCAAATTCCCTTCTCCCGGTTGGCTGTTGCCGTCCCACCCCTTACTCCCTTGTCCATCCCTCTTCCCTAGAAAGTTCTCCCCTCTCTGTTACCCCGTTGGTTTACCAGTTGTCAATATTCCCCCAGTTCCTCTTCATTGGCTCCCTTATCCATGTCCCGCCTTCCTCCCCCACCCCGTCCAGCAGGTTTTGGCGGGCGATTTCAACTGAAGGTATTTAAACCCCAGACTTTTCTTTGTTCGGGGTTTTCTGAGGCAGTTCCCCTTTGTGTGGGTTGCAATCCAAGTTCTCTTCTCCCTAACCATAAACCTGCGTGGAATACAATTGCCCAGAGTTCCAACTCTTTCGTTCTCGCCGACTGAGTTAAGTGAGGTAGCAATTGAGGCGAAGAGGCTACCAGAGAAAGGCAAATGGGATCCCTAGGCTGAAGGTGCCCCGGAGGGAGGTCCGACGGAACACAAGAGCCAGCAAGCAACAAGATGTCATTAGGAAAAAGAGTCAGTTGAATCTTCTAAAGCTGTGGTCCTCCTGTCAGCATTCAAAACTGAAAAGGGATCACTGGAGCAGCTCACAGAAAAGAACCGGCACTAAAAATCCCTAAAGCTGGAGTCACAGGGTCCTAAAATGTAAATCTATTTGCTGCGAAAATCGCCTATGTTCATAAGGATTAGAAGGCTAAAAAGGCATCAGATCCAAAGTGCCCATATGAAGTACAGTTCTGGACATATGTGTGGGTCTAAGCAACATTGCAATTTCTTTTTATGCCTTTTATATGCCACTGCAAAGATAGGACAAAGCAGCTTTCTTTCATATCTCTGATTTGCAGCAAAAAACTCTAGCTTAGACTGTTTTCAGCAGAGGAAATGTTGATTGTTTTGGTTTTTTTCATGAGGATTTCAAACATCATTTATTCCAGCTCAACTGTCACAAGCCCCATTATAAGAGTAATGCCATGACTGCACTCTCAAATATACCTTCAGATCCATGACAAGCAGCAGGTCTCATTATTACACCTGCTGTTTCACTTCTGTATTCCACTAAAAATACAGGACTCACACAGCAGGCATTTCATGAGCATGATTTAAATTTGCTTTAGCATTAGCAGCCACAAAACAGATTATTATGTTGCATTTGGGCAATGAAAAATAGCTTCCAGTTTGACCTGTACTTTCTACAAAGCAGACATCAGCATCCTATGGTGCTGGTGCAAAAGGAAGTGCTATGGTTATTACTGAAGGCCATGCTGGCAGACTGGCACAGGGCCAGCATCCCAGTGCATGGAGAGTCCTCATCAGCTCCCAGCTCCTGACTCACAGAGCTCTGCACTGAACAGAAGCCGAGAGCCACTGCTGCACGTAGAGGCACAAGGTATTGCCAATTAACTGGCTGGCAGCATCTTTCTTCTTTGAGAGACAGCACCCCTGGCTTCCACTAAGTACCCATCGGAATTCTTAATCTCTGCTTTAGAAAAAGACAATTTGACTTGTCAAAAGAAAACCTGACGTGTTACTCTTGATAAGCTGCTCACCTTGATTCACAGCATCACTGAACAGACGTGGTTAGTGTCCAGCTGGCTCAACACTGGATTTAGCTCTTGCCTCTGTAATTAAGAACTTAAAGATGCAGTTATGTATTTTTAAAATGTTTTCACATTAGCTCTGCTAAGGCATTGTAAGCATTAAAAAACACTTACTGGCATAGCTGTCATCAGGAGACATCTCTACAAAGACACAGGGTATATTTCTATGTGAGTGCTTTAGCTATTACTACTGGCTCTGAAGTACCTAATTTTAAAAAAAAGTCCACTCAGCTTTTCTTTCCATTAATTAAAGTCATCAGCTGCAATACAGAAAATGATCAATGAATAGGCACAGAATAGGCTTCCCAGCGAAGTTGTGGATGCCCCATCCCTGGAAGTGTTCAAGGCCAGGTTGGATGAGACTTTGAGTAACCTGGTCTAATGGAAGGTGACCCTACCCATGTCAGGGGAGTTGGAACTGAATGATCTTTAAGGTCCCTTCCAACTCAAACCATTCTATGACTCTATGATGATAATATGCTATTCTAAGCATTTTAAGCGTAGAACTTTCAAAGTAAACAAATAAATGTCTCCTGCTTGTCAAAGTGGCCATGAGAAAGATTTATAGTACAGTTACAGCAACAAAGTCTCTCAGTATAGCAACATCTCATATGTGCCGAACAGGTAAATAATTACACTGATGGTTTTTCCTTCAAACTAAGATTAACATCACTTCCTTGGCTTTTACCAAATCTAGGATTTCGGCTGTTTGTTACGGTTTTCAAACAGTACAAATTTCACATTTTTTAATTTATATTAAATCATGCTAGTACAATTTATTGACTTCTGTTATGTAGGAGAGGCTGAATACTAGAACTGAAAGTATTTTTAGTTTTTGAATGAGACCAAAAATACTTTGACAGAAAATACCTGAAAAAATACCAAAGCAATAATCAAACTTCCTTTGTTGTAAAATCTATTTGATGCTGAAACCCATTCCCTTCTGAAACAACACCATTCACATTCAGTCAAGTCAATCTTTAACTTAGGTCACTACTGCTGACCAAGTTAAAAAAGTCAAATTAAAAAAGTCCAGTCCCAGAGAGTAAAATATATCCATCAGCAATTCACTGACACACACACACTCTAAATACTTGTGCTATTTATGTCAGACCTTCTGTCATTGCTTGTCTACAGGATAAGAATCTCAGTTTTTATAAAAGAATGTATTATCCTCTTGATTGTGAAAGAGCTTGAAAAAGACCTCACTATTTAAATCCATCTCAAAGGCTCAAATGTCAGTAGAAGGCAAGTACTGAGAACCCTAATATTTTGTTTAGCAGATAAGTGCCTAATGATTCTGAGAAGTTATGACATTAAAAAACATTACACACACACAAAATATTCAAGAAGCTGCTTGCCATCAAGTGACTGATGTGGACACGGAGGACATTCATTGCTAGAAACACAGAGAGGAAAAGGTTTTCTGTACCCCATAACCTGCTTTGGTTAAGAATTTTTTTGTCGTTGTTTTTGTTACCTCATGAATTTGACACTTGGATAAAAAGCTGCGTCCTGAGGCAAGAGCCTCCAACAAGCTCTGGCTCACTGCTCTCTTCCCCAGCTGGTGAGAAGGTGCCCACTACATGGCCCCCACACAACACAGAAGGGCTTTCTGGTCCAGGTGCACCATCACACTGAGCAGCTACACACTGTTTCCAGGTTCCCAGCTAGCCTCTCCATATGGACAGTTTTTTCTGGATATAGCAGCCCACTCAGAACAAGACACAGTGAAAAGCATAATCATTCATGCCCACAGAGCCCAATCTGCATATCCAAGACCATCTGCAACATGAAAGCAGATACCCAGGACTATTCCATCTCACAGCCTTCTTAGTGAAATGGAGAAAATGGAATCAGCCAGGCTCTCAGATTGTCTTGTTGCTTTTTTGTCAGGAAGAAAGACAGTGGGAGCTGACCTGAGTTCCCCACAGTCACACAGCAAAAGGATTCTTGTAAATCTTTCTAACATTATAAAACTTCTTGGGAAAAATGCAGTCTGGAGAAGCTACAGTAACTTCTTGGGTCCTAAAGATCCTTGTTATACACACTTTCCCGGAGCGCAAGACAGTGTCTGGATGGCTTATTATAAGTCTACAAAATCAGAAGAAAATACCTGATCAACAAGTAAGGAACAGAGACTCATAACCATCTCTGCAATGTGTCATCCTAGAAGAAAGTACAAGGGAAATACAGTCATAGTCTCTCTGATACCACAGGATTTCACTGGGATATGCTTTCTCACTGTTCCAGTTCCAAGAGTGAGGATTTGATATGGATAAATAAACATCATGAAAAAACTCTTTCCTCACTTGAGACTGATGAGTCTCTGTAGGTTATTTCCCCTTTATGTTTATTTTCTTTCACGCTCTGAATGAGTGAAGCTCAGTTTAAAGTCTACTGCCACATTTACCTGTTGCAGCTGCAGGCTCTGAGGTAACATGCAAACACTACTGAAATTTAAACAAAGGCATTAAGTAACGCTATCAAACAATAACTTAAACAAGAAGGGATAGTATAAATAGTTAGTTCTGCACTGATCAGGGGTTATACATACCACAGAGTGCATGTTACACTAGACAGAGCATGCTACAACCAACCAGCAAAAATGTAGGTAAACTGCTCACTAAATATTGATAGTCTGGGCTAAACACAAGAGTCTTATCACTTCTGTGCTTTCGCCATTGCCTTGGAGTATAAGTGTTGTTTAACATTTCTCTCTCTCTGAATATGTGCTGTTTGGCTTCAAATATATTTCTCTGAGGTCAGACATGCTGGATTTTTCTGCTTTGATCAGTGGAGGGAAGACAGGGAGAGAGTATGAAAGCAGGGAACAAAACAAGTTCCTCCAACTACAGCTTCCCCCTGAAGTGGATCCCCTGAGAATGCTGAAAACCACACCATGACCCCACACAGGCTGAGAAAGCAGCACTGCAGGGGTGTGACCCTCAACCCTCTCCAAGGCTTTGGGCTGCTCTGGAATGAAGGAGCAGTGAGGTGCCTGGAGCAGGAGCTAGAGGCACACTGAGGCCAACTGCATTGGGCTGGGCTATTTCTGTGGTCAGCAACGCCAAGTGTGATAAACTGGGTTGGGTTTTTTTTAATTTTAAATGACGCACACTCTAACTTCTAACAGCAGCAAGGGAGCCCCTATGACACCAGCAGCCGATTGATTTACATAGAATGTGACCTGCCATCCCAGTTTTGAGTCTGGCTGCAAATGAAATAAAAAAGCAGCAGATAAGATGGTTCTCCTCTTGGCTCCAGGCCTAGGAATAGCTGCTGGCTGACTGTTTTTTATGATGGCCACTCCCAGAACTTTGCATTGCTTGTGCATATGGAGTATTTCCAATTTGTGCCATAGAAATACATTATTATTCTCTTGCATGCCTGCAGATAAGATTAACTTGTGCCACAGCAGCATGCACTGACCTGTGAACCAGCACATTGCTCCTGGCTCCTTCTAGTGGGTCTCGCTGGTCTGACTGCTGCCTCAAGGTGCTGCGTAATTTTCTTAGAGCTCAAGTCCTTGAGCTGTGGGATTACACATTATTGCAGAGACTCACTTAAAATCTAGAAACTATTAGGAGCACCACAAAGGCCAACAGCAGTATCTAGGGGCTTGAATTCTAAATGTTATATGACACTCAAAGTTTTTAGCAGCATATGAGTACTCTACCTCAGCATTTTTTTAAACCTGTTAATAGCTTTCAGTAGCTTCTACCTTACTGTGTACCTTTATCCAGCTACTTCTTTCGTTAGTTATGAGTACTCCTAACATACACAAAATCTTTTGTCATATGTCAAGAAAAGTATTAACTACTAATACTTAATGCCAGGTGAGACAAGATGAGCTGTAATTGTTAGTGGTAGAGTGCCCAGTTATACCACTAACAATTACAGTTATAAGGTCTTACTTCCCAGCAATCCAAAGCTGTACTTGTATTAGAATGCCAATGAGGTCACAGTTTTCATCTGCTGGCTCAGCGAAATCCGCAAAAATAGTTGCATCCCTGTTCATCAGAAAAGTTACCATGGCCATTGCAGAAGGAAAAGTAACCAGGAACTCACAAGGAAACAAGGTACAGATTGTGCAGCATTATGAAATGCCGAAGAATGGCACCAGTGTGAGGGTTTGCACAGATTAAAGTCATATCAGGTTCTGATCTATAGCAAAATATATTCACTTTACACTTCCACTGCCATGAAGAACAGCTTGGGGTCAGAACTCCAAGGAGCACGTATGGTTTAATAGGTATAACTCAGTTTTAGAGCCTGAGTTATTTGACATCTCTTTAAATTACTCCAGCTCAGTCATATTTACAGTGTGCTTAAAGCCACAGGGCACTACAAGACCAAGCCTGAAACATCAGCCTTCAAACTGCAATCTCCTAAGTATGCCTGATTTTATTATACCAGAAAGGCTACAAACACTGAGTACACACCTTTGGCTTCTGATTAAAGCACATGGATGTAAATATGAATTATAGTTTCACATGCTATACCCTATCAAACTCTGTGGCTTCAGATAAATAATGTTATTGAAAATCACTACAATAAAGAATACTGAAGAACGACTTCAGAACCAACAGATTAAAATGGAAAAAAAAGCAGACAATTCAGTACAGAAAATTTCAGTCCCTGCACATTAAATTGGGACTAGCCCCAGCTCTGCAAAAAATAAGAGTGTTACCTACCTCACAAAAAACTCCTTTTGACTGAAATCCACTGCAGCTACCTGAGAAAGCATACCAGTCAGAACTGACTGCAAAAGATACTGCTGTGGTGCCAATGCCCAGGAACACATTCTGGCAGGAATCTTGTCTCAAGATTTTTATTATAATAATTGTCTTCGTTTAAATGACTTTTGACTCATCCTGCAGCAGGTCATTTCCCAAGTCAACCAACGGCAAAACCAGCAGGAACCTTCCCATTTTCAACCCTCACAGCCTCTTTGTGTGGCACCTTTAGCAACGCTTAGGCCTTGCAGTATTACAGGAAACATATTATGGCTTTAAAAATCTTTTCCAAACCACCAGGCAAATGGCAAAAAGGTGTGCCACAAACATATGTAACCTGAGGCCTTAATAGTTCAGGACCCATTTAAAAGCCGTTTTTGGGAAAGCACTAGTAGGAATCCAGGATATTGCCAGGAGCATGTAAGATTAAAAGGGAATGTATAAACTAAAAGCCAAGTCCCATCTAACAGAGATGCCATGATTCAATTCTACGCTGTATTTGGTTACTGAGCAAAAAACCTCCTCACACAAGAGCTCCAAGGACATGATTCAGTTTTCCTGTTTCAACACAGCTGTGGCCATCCTGCAGACAAATCAAAATGGGAAGGCAGGAAAGACATACTCACCCTCTGGCTGCAGAAAAAAAGTGATTGCTCAAGATCACTATTTGCTGTGTCTGCATTCCCTCCCTTCCCAAATTTAAGAGATTTCCTGCCTTCAGTTAAAAATACTAGCATGTGTTATTGCTCTGGAAAAGTATTCACAGAGCTGGGGGAAGTCATGATCTCAGTGTAAACTTTAAAAACTGATTCTGTCTTTTAAGAAACTGGCATATTGTTGACAGCTTCCTGGTAGTTTTATCTGGAACTTTAAAATTCTGAAAAGCTCCAGGGAGAGGGAGGAGAGGGGCCAGTAAATTCAAATTTATCCACTGAGAAGCAAAGATAAACTCCCCACCTTGCCATTTCACAAATGTGCCTTCTACCTACACACATCAGCTATGCAGATCAGATACACAGCTCTTAAAATACAGCTGTG
Source organism: Orthonyx spaldingii (assembly GCA_013397795.1). Taxonomy (NCBI): domain Eukaryota; kingdom Metazoa; phylum Chordata; class Aves; order Passeriformes; family Orthonychidae; genus Orthonyx; species Orthonyx spaldingii. Next base: position 8,572 of record VZTJ01002938.1, on the reverse strand, counting down.
AAAAGCAACTGCCTTTAAGTCTCAACTGTCTTATCTAAGTTAAAAGTGTCAAGTATTTACCTGAGCCACTGGTCAAGATCCTTGACTTCCAACACTCAGCTGACTCAGTATATCCAGCCTTGGGTCCAGCATTCAGGTCAGCAAGACCATTAACTTCAACTTCTCACCCAGCATTTCTTTTATTACAGATATATTTCTTCTATTTGGCTTATATTTTTGTATTGCAAGAAATTATTTAAGCTTATTTCCTTGTCTAGGGAAAGGCAGAGACAGTATCTGCAGAAAAGGAAGCTGAGCTACTTTGTGGTTACGCAGTGAGTTTCCACCTTCTCAAACCACTTTCAGACAGTTTAGCCCATCTTTATCTCAATTAACCTGCTAAAACCACATACCTCAGGCTCACCAAAACCTGTGCCCCACTCCCAGATGAATCATCACCTCAGCTCCCTGCCTCTACCTAGCTCAGTCTGGAGATTATCCCACTGCTACACCCTCTCTCCACCCCTGCCAGTGCATCCTTTACAGGGGCCACAGCTGCAAACCCAGACTTGTGCTAGGTTTGCCCCCTGGATAAGGAACCCTGTCGTGACCATGTCTCACTTGAAGGACTCCAGCCTAGAGGGGGTGGCTGAGGAGCAGTTGAGGCCACAAAGGCCCCTAGAAGAGCGGATGCTGCTGTGCCTGAGGGGGCTGGCACTTTTATGCTTCTATTTAGAGCAAACACATAAAGGTGTTTTATAAAAGTCTTCCTTCCCCAGATAGCACAATGGAATATGCTCGCATCTGTCAGAGGCAGAGAGCAGCTGGTTCAAACAGCAAGTACAGAGAATAAATAATGAACAGTTTGCATGAGAAGGTACAGAGAGGGTCAGGTCAGGCCCTAGAAAAAAGAAGCCTTGAACAAACCTTTTTCTGTGAACAGCATGGCATAAGCACATAGTACTTTCAAGTACATTCAAGTACAACCAGTGACTACACTCTACACATAACACTCATGTTGGAGTGGAAAATTGGAACGGGTTGCCCAGAGAGGCTGAGGAATCTCCCTCACCAGAGATATTCAAGAATTGTCTGGACACAATCCTGTGCCATGTGCTCAAGGATGCCCCTGCTTGAGCATGGAGGTTGGACCAGATGACCCCCTGTGGTACCTTCCAACCTAAACCATTCTGTGAGTCTGTGATCTTTTCCTCACCATAGCACTCTGGCCAAAGTGATATCCTCATGATATATTGAGTTTGATTTGCCAGGAAGAAAAGTAATGTAATTTTTCCTCCACTCTGGCAAACATACAATACATTTAAGGATGCTTTTGTGATCTCTAAATCAATTTGTGGTCTCTTCACTTTAGTTTTAGGTAAGAATGGGGAGATGCTGGGAAGCTGAAATTGCTGCCTACTTTGCAGATAAACAAAATATGTCTTAAAAGAAGATTTATTTCTCTCCATCTGATTAGAATGTGACGACTTAAGGAATTTTGATCTAAAATGACCAGACAGTAAATGTGAAAACAACTGCAAAACTGTTTTTAAAGTTGTTCAAAATCTGAAGAAAAAAACTAAATTATATCTCGCCTGTGTATAATGTACTCCATTTTTCTGTCCCTTTGAAGATGCACTGCCTGTGCTCATGATGGTAAATTCAGCTTTTTTAAAGGTATAAATGTCACATTTATAGAGGAAACATATTTGTTCTATTTCAGTTTGAGAGAGTACTGAGTACTTCCTGATCACTAAGGGGAGGTTGTGCTTGCCAGTCCTCATCACACAAGCACAAAGCCATTTGTTTATCCATGCCCTGAGTGCTGACAGCAGACAGTGCCACCTGCTCATGCCCAGCCTCACTAGAACAAAGGAGAATTAGTTTATGGACAAAAGCTACCATCTGTAGTAGGCAGGTAGCCAAACAATGTTCATTTTAACTTCTCTTCTTCAGCTGCTGTGCCACAGAGTCATTCTAACATGAGGGATTTATTTCCCTAGAGATGGACCTGATCTTCAGAGTATAGATCTACACTTTCCCAGCACCTGGAGGGCAGGTATTTCTAGGTGATCCAGGATTCATGCATGAGCTGAGAATGGAATATGTCACAACAAATAACTTGCAGGCCTGAAAACTGTCCTTCTCCCAGCCTCCCTATGCAAGTTCACAGAACAAACAGTTAAATTTAATTTTTTGTTAGGCTCCTCAGATTAGTCTGGGATACAGAAACAAGAGAATGAGTAGCCATAAGAGTGGCAGAAGTGACCTTATAAAAAGCCATCTCTTTCCTATGCAAACCTGATCACCAGGTTATTACTCAGTATCTTGACAGCAAGACAGAGAACGAGACAGAAACACAGAGAACCTGCCTCTCCCTTTCATCTTTCTGGAAAAGAGCAAAAGAGATAAGAAACCAACCCAGAGCAAGAGCTGCTGATACATGTCCTTAGTTAACGTCATATTATAGAAAGGCACAGAAGTGACCATGACACACCTCTAGGCTCAGAAGAGTCTACTGCCTTCTCATAAGGATGTAGGAATGCCCCCAGCATGAGCAATCCAATGAGAAATTCACCATTGATGCTGTTCTCTAAGAACGTCTTCAGGGTGAAGATGATCCTAGAGAACACAAGGCTAACTCAAGCAGAGCTACTCCATTCATTTTCCTTCAACTCATTTCTCCTCAAGGGGAAGGAGGAAATCAAAATTTTACTGTTTAACTAGATGTTGAGAACAGGTGTACTGTTTGCTTCCTCTCTGATGTCAAAAATCTTATTAAGAAGGACTTCAGAAGGGGAAACCCTCAGTACAAGAAAACAAAAAACAAAACCCACACAAACAACATCTCTATTTCCCTCTTCTCCTATCCCTTCAGAAATTAAGGTAGTATAAACACTAGGATAAGGTCTACATTTTTGCCCTATAAGCTTTCAAACATAAAAATGTAAAAAGAAAAAAATCAGAGAAGACTCATATTCTTAAAACAAGGTTTGTCAACAGCCTTAAGTGGTCAGCACTTCAGTGATGTGTGGTAAATCTTCAGAGCATCTAAGACACTTGCAAAGCAGTTTTCTCAGACATCCTCTAGAGGTTTAGCTTTTTTTTTTTTTTAGGTATAAAGACTGTGAGTAAAGGCCTTGCTAAGAGTGCGAGAAGGAACTGTGCCAGACTTAGCTTTATCTCATGAACAACAAAAAAATTACAGTTACAGCACTGTTTGTATGACCACAGCATGCACCGCAAAGGAAATCACAGCATCATTTTCTGTCATCGACTTTATTAATCACAGAGCACTCAATACAGGTATCACCTTATGATATGGCTATTTCTATCTCCGCTCTAAATTATATATATATATATTAAAAATGCCACCATCAATAGGAAGCTATATAAATTTTTTTCGTTTATAATAAACCTGTTGAATATATTTGGAGTAATGCCCTTCCCAAACTTTGGGAAGCACAGTCTATTACTCCTATATCATATATGAGAAAGTTCTTCAAGAAATTTTTTTTAAATATTACACAGATTTTGCTATAGACAATAATGTTAGACTAGCATTTGAGTTTCTTTACATTTCCTGCAGTACCACACAGCCTCGACTTACACAAAAGCTCCAAATTCCTTAAGCTTGTGATCCAGAAAAGAATGACTACACTCTTTCCGGCCTTGCAGGAGCTGGTTTTCATTTCCTTTCTGTAGGAAAAGCCATATTCACACAACCACCAAAGACATGCATCTGCTGACACTCAGAGTAGGCAAAAAACATCCCCATACACTACGCAAGAAAAGCTGATTTGATCTACACTTCTCAATTAGCTGCTTTTCTGTCAATTGCCCCACTGGAAAACAACACCAAGAATTTTGTGAAGTCTTACTGCTGATGAATGTTTCAAACCCTGAGTGAGGCTGGTTATTAGAAATTTCCCAAACCTCTAAGGGAATGAGTGTCTTGCAGGTAATTGTACCTGCATATACAAGAATATCTCACAGCCCACTCAGATACTACAGCATCTGTACTGGAGAAGCAACACACAGAAAAACAGCTCATGAGAGTATCTGCAGAAGTACAAAGAAAGGTGAATTTCTGTGCTATATACCACATCTCTCCCCCAAAGTGTATTTATCAGGGAAAACACAGTCATCTCCCAGCTGCCAGATGAGAAGAGAGCAGCAAATGACTCGCAGCCATTCCCAATGCCACCCCGCTATCCTAACACTGATAGAGTATCCAAGTCAAGTGACTTGCTGAGACAGGAATATTTTTTGCAGCAGAAGCACCAGAGATCTTCTAAATGTGTTTTTATTAAAGGCACAGAAATTAGTATTTGCAAGAGTGCACAGTATTTCCATAAACAAACAGTTTAGCAGTTTGTATGTTTTTGTTGATATATGCCAGTAAAAGCAGGAGGTTTCTGTTTAGAAAAGAAGATTTGGATCAACAAGCTAACTTTCGTTGTGCAAGGCTTTCAAATTGGAGGAAAGACAAGGGAAAACATGCCCAGAGGCCACAAATTACTCCCAGTTCTTGGCTCCAATTAGATATCAATTTCCAAAGGACTTGAGCAGGCTGAAAATACAAAGCAAGGACTTAAACCACATTTATGTGAAATATTTTGCTGCATAAGACACTCAATTACAATCTGCTTCTCTGTAGTTGCCTGGGATGTCCTGGGGTTGCTGCTTTGTCAGAATATCTTAGAAATCCCAGCAGCAGATCATGTGCAAAAGACAAAGAGGCAAAAGTAAAAACCTCCATGGAATTATCACGTTGCTATTACGACACATTTAGATCCTTGCTGATAAGACTGTATAAAACTGAAGGACAAACTGGATAGGTGTAATGCTGGGAGAATTATGGTAATTTGGGAGTAAGAATTACTATAAAAACTAACAGGTAGGACAGGAAAAAAGTTCAAGCCAGTCTGAGGAACTGGGTAGTCAAAAACTTATCAGCTGAAAGCACTGAAAGAAATATTTTTGACAGATATGGATGACAGTGGGGACTGACCAAAAAAAAGTCCCAAAATAAAACCCTCACTTCTCTGCTTTCTGCAGATAAACCCAATGACTCTGCTGCTTGCTGCAGTTTGCAGCTAGGAAGAAAATTCCCCTCAGCAACAAGCATATGCAATATCCCAATCAAGGAAGAAAATAAATCCATAATGTTTTTCACAGAAACCTTTGCAATTTGCTCTTGCCAGCTTACACACGATCTTTCCCCTTGCCAATGTATTCTACAGGCACGGTTTTAAGAGAATTTTGCACATAGAAATGGAATGCATTCTGAAGTAATGATGCTAAATAAACTTACATTTTGAAAACAATTCAAGTTTTCCCGTTTTACTTCCCTCACTAATACTTGTTCAAAGCAAGCCCTGCCTTTTGCAGAGGAAATGTCACTATTCCAGCACCTTCACACAGGCTAGATACAGCTTTAGGAAGACAGGGCTGTGTGACTGCAAAGAAACCTGGTTTTAAGCTAAGAGAAGCCATGTAACCCAAACTTCTTCATTTTTCACGGCTGCCACCTATCCTAAGCAATGCAGGCATGCTGGTAGAGATCTCCATAATATAGACTAAACTAGAAATCTCACTTACATGGATGGCCATAAAAAGAAATGCAATTTTAGATCAGTAGGATTCAGCACTGTAGAGAAATTAACTAGGACCATCTGAAAAAAAATATAATTGAATTCAGTCCCTTCAATGTTTCCTGGCTTAGGTTTATGAATTTTTTTAAAAAAAACCTCCAGCAAATTAAAGCCTTGATTCTGTGTTAACAAATGTATTCTCTGCTGAGGTATGGTGAGGGGAGATGTTCCTCACAGACAGCAGTGCAAGCAGGGCACTTCTTTCAGCACGAGCTGCAGGAGTTAAAACGTGCAAGTAAGGAGGAAGCAAAAGTGCTGGCAACCTTTAGGTTTTACCACATGTAAAGTAACTGCAGAATTACAAATCTGGGACTCTAGAAAAATGAACTGCAGCCTTTGGGGAATGAAATTATGTGTAATAGGAATGTTTGTCCAAAGAATACAATATAATGTGTTTTACTTAGTTTGCAAAACTGCCTACACTAATAAGCCCTTTTCTCTTTTGCACATAGCCTGCTGCGTGGATTTCTAATACACTCCTGTCAAAGCACCAAGCCCAAGACATCCCAGGCAGCTAGGGTCTGCCTAAGCACTAACCACTATACATACAGAAAGGCCCACGTAACAAAAAGCTCAATTTTACAAAATAAAGAGTTTGTACAAGCACTACTCCGAAGGCAAAGCAGCTAATCACAGCCATAGGAAGCACTGTAGTTCTTGTTTAAAAGTGGAGCTGAGAAGTTAATGATTAAGGATATAGCTCCTTAGGACAGAAATCCCTGCTGTAATCCTGAAAAAAATTACAGCAAAATAGCAACAATGGCTCATTCATCCCCCAGCTGTGTATTTATTAGTCAAAAACACAGCATACAAACACACTGTGCATTCACACACACACCCATCAACACCTGGGTAACTTGCAGTATGTGATGACCAAGTGCACATCCCACAACCTTGTGTGTCCACTGCAGTACCACCTCCACCTTTACAAGTGAAAACTCCAGCAGAGGTCCCAAAAGGCACATGGGCAGACTGATTCCCATCACCAAACACAGCATGAAACAAGCTGCAGAGACCACACCAAGCACCAAGGCAACAGGCCAGCAAGATCTGCTTTCCTCAGCTCCACACAAACACTCCCACCTTCCCTTCCAGAGCTAGAGGCACAGGATTTGTTCAACCAAATTGCCATGGCAAACAGCAGAGCTAGGAACACTGAACAGTAATGGGGGGGGGGGGGAAAATGAAATAATCACAACAGTGATTGCACTGGACGAGGTGTGCACTATCTGATGTTCTGCATTACACAGGAACATAAAAAGCTAAATGACTGCAATAACAATTGGGACTTTTTTTTTTTACTAGCTTGAAATTACAGCTACAGCCCATTCATTTAAAGTTTATGAGAATAAATATTTTAACTGTCTGAACTATTCTGCAGACACATAGTCAAAAAATTGAAAGGAACTCAAAGATGAAAACAGAAATGAGGGTATCAGTAAACATGCTTCATTAACTATCATGCTATCAACTCTGTAGGAAAACTGTATCTATCAACTCCATATATAAAAAGTACTGTATATTAATTTATTCCAAAAATTTCCACTTAATAAACAAAATATTGTATTAAACACTTTTCCCAATTAGATTTTTCCTCAACATTACAACATCTCTCTGCTTCACCTACTTGGTGCAAGAATTTAATTCCCACTGCATGCCACTGTCATTCCATCCCACAAAGTAACACAGACGATCATTTTTCTGCTCCTTCTTATTATGACAGTGCTGCCAAAGAAAGAGCTTTTCCTCCTCCTCCTTCTCTTCCTCCTCCTCTCATTTTTGGTGTCTCTTCTTGAAGCTTTATCAGCTTTCAGTCTCAATTTAGAGCCTTAGAAAAGCACGAAGTTTGTCTGCAAAGCAGTACCCTGGAGAAGTTAGGGGTGATAAACTGAATAGGTAGTGTCAGTGTGTGCTGAATGACAGTGCAAAACCTCTCAGTGATGTGCAAGATGTTTTCAGCACGCCCCGCTAGAACCGCAGAAGATTAAGAAGGCTAAGTCAATATTTATCTTAAATTCCCTACTTAGATGTCCTCATCTACACACATGAGAAAGCAAAGAAAGGCTATTCGCATTAAGAGATGTGGGACAAATTAAAGCAATGGAAGTGTGTAAAAGGCTTTTTGAATAGTTTGAGAAAAAAATATTGGGAAAAAGTAGAAAGTTCATTTTGCACAACTCCTCAACTCCAACCGCTGCCGCAGCTTTTGAGACACGGGTTGTGGAAGCTGCTCAGTAACAAGTGCCAGATTACCCTGGACTTCCTTCTGGGATGTCAGCACACATCACAGCAACTTCCTTGCTATGGGTGGGCCCTGGACGCAGGGACGGGATTTGTCGTGTTCCTGCACAGCAATGTTTCCAAGCACACGCATGGCATCTCTATTAGCAAGAACAATAAAAAAGGATTAAACTGCCTCCTCTCCTAGCAGTCAGGAGTCGCTCAGGATTCTTAATATCACACTGTCCTAAGCGCCAGCAGATCTTTAAATTCATTGTGCGTTCATGTTTGCCTTTATTGTTCCTAATCAGAGAATCTCTGGCACTTCTGAAAGCCTGGAGAAGCTCACAGGCAGGTGGACTTCAGCGCCTCACGCACAGGGCAGCAGCACCACGATAGCCCGTGAGGGAAACTTTTTTTTGCACTCGCGCTTTATTCCTGGCTGTTGACACGAGCAGCCCGTGAGTCACCCGGGGACAGAGCCCCCCGGCCCGGCCCGGCCGGCGCTGCGGCTGCTGCCGCCCGTGAGTCACCGCAGCCCCGCCCGCAGCCGCCCCGGGCAAGCCAGGACAGCGGCGGTACCCCGGAGCCTGTCTGGCCCCAGCCCGGCCGGGGTGACGCTTGTCCCAAGCTCTGTTCCCCTGCGCCCCTTGCCGCGTCCCCGGAGCAGAGCCGGCGCGGCGCCAGCAGCCCTGAGGGGCAATTCCGCCAGATCA
>VZTJ01002937.1:805008-861097 GCA_013397795.1 Orthonyx spaldingii | reverse complement strand
CCCGCCCGCCGCCGGAGGGGCTGGGCCGGGCCGTGCCGCTCCCTCCGTCCCGCGGCTCGGGCGATCCCCGGCGGCAGCGATGCGCTGGTGCCCGGCCGGGAGCCGCTCTCGCTCCCCCGTGCCCAACTCACCGCCTTTTGGCTACAGGTGCTGGCCCCCTCCTTTGCGTCGTTCTTCTTCTTGTAATTGAAACAGGATTTCTATTTAAAAAAATTAAATTAGGCATTAATGCCTGTCTTACCAGAACATCTGGCTCCTGTGTCGCTGAGTATTGCCTTTTTTTTTGAGGAACGGGACTGTCACTGCTCCTGGATTCAGTGAAATAAATACATTCAAGTACCATAGAAATGAACAACAAAGCAACAAAAGAAAGACGCTCTTGGAGTTTGTCAGTTTATGCGAGAGTTTTGTTTCCAGCAGTAGAGCAATTAGCAAGGCTTAGCATTTTCCTATTCAGTCATTTGTTGGGTATCAGCTCCATGCCCACAAACACAGTTTTTCATGTTCAGTACAAACCACTGAAGCACATCAGACCCACGGCACTTCATCAGGGAAACATATACGGAATCGTTGTTGTATTCCTCTGCTTTCTCCATCGTTTATGATGTTCCTCCAAAGCAATGCTGCACAAAACAAAACTTTGCCTGATGATGAGAAAAGGATCTTAGAAAATGGGCTGTTGTAGATCTGAAAGTGTCACCGTCATGGAAAAAACTCCACAACTGCACACTTGATGGCTCAGGGGGACTAAATAAGACCCCACTTGTGTTCATCTTCTGAGCTCTGGAATGGAAACCTTCAGCAGCTTAGACCTTAGGTCACGTAGCCATTCACTCACATTTCAGGGTCACTGATCTGTTACAGTCAATGTGATCCCAGGAAACAGTAGAAGAGCAGTTGCACTGTTCATAGGCAGCGACTCCCAAAGGCAACAATGTGTGATACAATCACAATTAGTATTTACCATAGCAAAAATTCTCCACATTTTACTGGAGTAATTTTCCTTTAACAAAATTAAGAGTTAATTTCTCAACCTTATGTACCTTATGTAAATTATATTAAGATCCACAAAGTTCCCAAAGGTGAAATAAGAATTAAATGGTTAAATGTATTAATTCAAGATGTAACATTTACAGTTTTATCAAGCAGAAGTAACTAGGTCATGGCAACTGGCTTTTTTTTTTTTAGTACTTGTACCATATAGTGATGGCTTTATCAAAATTATCATCTTTGGGGAGGAAAAAATGTCAGTACTAGGAAAAAGATAATTTAATTTTAGACATTGTTCAATGCTACATTTATTTTTTGTACTTTTTAAAAAAATGTTGATAAGGAGCAAAGAAGCACTGATGCCCACAGCAACTTGTGGATGTTAATTTATGCAGGGGACTGGAAATCAAGACTCATGTTTTTATATATAGGCAGGAGAAACAAGAGAACATTAGTCACTTTTAGTCAAGTTTAGAAAGGTGACTTTGACTCTTTGAAAAACCTACCCTAAATTTACCTTTCACACCTGTACAACTGTCTCATGAGGCAACTTCTTCTTTGCTGACTAAGCAACATGTTTCATGTCCTACAGTTTCCACTGTAAGTAGTCCCTGTTCACTGTAACTTAGTTGGATTTTTTTCAAATGATACTTCAAAATGCATTTTCTTGTAGTTCAGTTCTAAATTAACATTGTAGATAACCAACACTTGACAAAGAAAATTCTACATAAAACTATCATCATATTTATCTGTTCATAGCCACTGAATACTGTACAAATAAAAATTGCTGTGAAATATCACTGTGGTCACAGATACCATTAAAATGCCTTTAAAATGGAGTGAAAGACAAAATTTCTTGAGTGTAACTGCTAAAACAGGATCTCAACTTGAAGTGTGTTCCAGTGGGACAACTTTTAGAATGACTTGCTAGTTCCCAAATTTTTGCCTGTTCCCCACTCCCCCTCCTATGCTTACAGTGTAGTTGATATCTAGAAGTTAAACCATATTAGCCTACAACTATCTTTGAATGAATTTTCTTGTTCTGTGCAGATTCACCTCTTCCCTTCTGGTATCTATGTGCTCTGCCAATAGGGAACAGCACTTCAAGGGAAGTCACTTAGGTGTGCACAGCATCAGGGTTCTCTTCATATCACGCAGACATGACTGACCCCAGATTCAGTAAGAAAATTACTAGGAAAACTAGCAGATTATTACAGACTTGGGAGTTATATTTCAAGTTATATTCTTAGGGGTGTTTTTTAAAGCAAAAACTATTTACTAAAATAAAGTGAGAGGGAGTTCTAGGGAAGCATGAAACCAAGGGGGAGTAAGAGGGGCCCTGACTATACTGCTTCCAAGTGGTGAGGGGTCTGTCTTGTAAGTTTCATTCATTTTAAGATAGGACAGAAGGACCTATTAATTAAATAATTTAAAAAATTATTTCTGAATTAAAAAAAGTTTTCCCTGGACCAAATATCAAGCCAAGAAGAGCACCCTAACTCCTAATATGTCTCACCAACTGGATTATCAGAAACTCACACTTGCAAGAGCAGAGATCTCTACCCTCATCTCAGGGAGGAACATGACTGAAGGTGATGTGCATTATAGTTCAAATATGTACAGCAAGGAAAGGCACACAAACTAATTACAGGGTAATCACCTTCATTAGCCAGCTGTTAGGGGTCCCATGACAAATTTAATCAGGACCCCAATTATAGGATGATGTTCCCATCACTCAAGGAAACAAATATGCTTAGATGTAACTTCAGCCATGAGTACAGGGAAGCCAGAGCCCTTTTCCTCATCCTCTGACTTGTTTCGTTCATCACAGTTCTTTTAATGCTTCCTTGTTTGTTCACAGGTACCTTTCCACAGCTGTCAGGTAAGGGAGAGAGAGCAGAAAAAATCTGAACTTAAAAGTCCACTAAAAATACCAAATCCACAGCAGACGGCTTGAAATTCCTTTTCTAAGGCAGTTCTATGTTGTCCTCCTTCAGTGAGCAGGATGTCCTCCTCCTACTTTCAGCATGCTACTGGGACAAAATTTTCCAAGGCATCTTACTTGTAAACCAACGGCTACAGGTTTTTCTTTTAACTCTTGCACACTACAGTTCAAAACAGAAAATATAATGACATGGAATAAAATTCTTTGAGATATCTTCCAAAACACATGTTCATACTCAGATTTATCTTGCATCTGGTGATTAAAAGCTGCTGCAAAATCTCTCCACTTCAGCAGCAAATATGAGCTAAGATCGCAAACCCTGCTTGCAGAACTCCAGGTAAGGTCTTTACAAGTCATTAGTAAACAGCCTGAATTGTCCCAAGAGTCACAAGAATGAAATCCAAACTCCTATGTTTTCGTGAAGAGGGGAGCACTTCTCGACATGGTATCAGTAATATGCCATTCAGTGTAAAGACAAACTTCTTCACCAGCGAAAATTATGTTGTCTCCCATGGCACAGATTAAAAAAATCCCTGTCTTCAAGGTATAAAAGAAGAGCTCATTGCAAAATATTAGCTCTGCCAGTACTAATATACTAACCCTCCTGCTCTAGTAAAGAAAGACTGAGATGAGACCTATCAACACCTCACATAGAACACAAACAAAAGGTCTGTATTTTTTATAGAGCAGGGGGTCATGCCAGTAAGATTTCCTAAATAAACTGCTGGAAGGCATGATACCACATGGGAAAATATCTGGACTCCAATTACAGACAGAAATTCTTACTCAAGGCAGGAGAAGTGCTTAGAGGTGGAGGATCAGAAATTACACCCTTATTACAGAGTTGCCAGGCTGTCTAAATTGTACTGGAGTATTAAGTCAATCTAGCAGAGACACGAGTCACAATTAAAGGGAGATGGCGTCATTTACAGTCATTGCTTTTTCCTCTCTCTTCTGAGCCTTTTTACTGTGTGTCCTCTTTTGCTTAGACTTTCTTATATGCTTTTTCTGGCTTGTAAATATAGCTTTGAAGTGGCTACATGACTGTGGATGGAGGGAGTTGGTGGGATAGTGTGGGGACAAGGCAGAACTTCCCCTCTGGCCACGACTGCACTGGGAAATCAGCCTAATCTGCCCAGGGAGCCACAGCTCCAGGGAGAAATACACAACTAGGACGCCAGAAAGGTATGGGTGGAGATCTCCCATTTGGGATTTCAATTTTGGAGCCATTCCAGGCCCAGCTCAAGGCATCTGTCATCAGACAGCAGCAGCATGATGGAAAAGTTCAGCTGTTTCCTTTTCCCTGGATAAACCACAAAACAGAGCTTTGGCAGTTTTCAGGCTCTGGTTCCTTCTGCACCACTCTGCCACAGAGACAGAGCTCAAGTCCTTTAGCTTGGCACCTGCAGTATTAAGGAGAGTGTAGAAAGTCCCACTCAGGGAGCTTTAGTGACCTACACTACACCTGAAAGACTGATGGTTTAAAATGTGACAACATGCAAATTTAATGCCATCGGTGCTGGATAGGAAGCAGTGACTGTTTAGAAGAGAGCACAACCCTTGTGGTGAGGGCTCCTCAGTGAAACCTCTGCCTAAGCATTCGGTGCTAGTAACTGAGAGTGTACCTACTTATTTAAAGACGTGGGTATTACTCGTTAGTAAAGTTCATGGTAGCAAGAAGTTAGGATGGAAAAGAGTAGAAAATGGAAAAGGCTGGAGATACTCACCTTTATGTAAATAAAGTTCATGCAACACTGTGATAGCTTGCATAGTACCAGGCAACTTATATCAAGTATAATCCTAAGAGGTGGTGTGGAAAGACAAATGAACATGCCATCAGAAATTTAAACACACCAAGAAACCAAAAGCCATAGAAAGCAAATTAAGGAGATGACCTAACAGTGTACTAAAGAAAGAAGGCTAGAGAGCAGCTTGCCACCTCCTGTTTTCCTCAGTTCAGGAAGCTACAGAACATTTGGAATCTTTCAGAATGAAGAAAAAGATTATACTTTTCTCCACAGGTAATTAGATTGCAAAACCTTTCATTAGAAAAAATTATGCAGTCTAAGGTCAACAATACTTAGTTACTTCAATAAGCAAAAATGCTGACAGGGTTTTACACATCCAGCTGATATCTAAATACGTAAGGTAGAGATGCATCTCAGGGTAGGACAATCTACACACGAGGGATTTCTCATGTTTCACCCCGCCCATCGGATACCAGTCACTCTTAAAGGAGACAGGATGGTGGAGCAGGTGGCTGGGCAGCGCCACTCGATGATCCAGCTGCATCCTGGCAGTGCTGGAGCCGCTGACAGAGTCCCTGATGCGCTGCTTTTCCCAACGGCTGCGTTCCTCCTGCAGAACCGATCCAGCCACACTGCTGGAGATGCCCGAGTTCACATTGCACAGGTAGTTCCCACTCTTCTTCCAGGAACTTAAAAAGTTTCAAAACATGTTGGAAGGCTGAAAGATTTCATGCTTGCTCTCAAAAAATAAATTACACTTTCATGTACATAGTTTTGGTAATTAGAAATAATAGCTTGGATGAGGGAAAGGGAAAGCTTGGAAACTCAAATGGCTTTTTATTTTAAATAAAGATAAAAGGCACTTTGAGATACAGCCATATCGCAAGAAATTACTAAACTTGAGCACCTGGACAGGAAAGCACCAATCTTTCAGAAGCTCTGCATGTACTCAGTAAGCTGGATGAACACATCCAGCACATATACTAGTGATTCCAGTTTTACTTCTGGCTTCTCCTAAGCTCTACTTCAGATAATGAAGGCATCGTATTCTGCTGCCAAAAAGAAAAGAGCAGAAAGAATTCCTTAGTTACAGACAACTGCTACATATTTTATTCCTTTTTTCTTTCCTTCAGCATTAGGTCATCAGGTAATTTTTAGTAATATTTTGTATTCATAGAAGCTGACATTTAAAGTCTGCAGAACTTTTTGAAAGCATGGTATCTACAGAAGCTATTAACAAAAGAAAGTATTTTCCTAAATGTTACTTTCTCTACCCACATGATGTTTTAACATTAAAATATTTTTGTCAATTTTGAAACATATTTTCAAACAATATGAGAATAACATTTCCTATGGCTAGCAGATTACCAAGATGGTTAGTTACCGCCAACTCTTTCTCATACTTGAGGATTCTTATGCCAATAAACACTTTACTCAAGAATCCCCCAAGGCCTCAGTGTCTTGCAAATGGAGAATTTCTACTCATATTGACAAAAGAAGTATTATACTACTTGCTAACCAAACAGTACTTCCTTCCGACACTCCTGACCTATGTAAAATTGGCACTTTTCTTTTAATGGTAACATGATTAAGGGTGTAACTGGAGATCTGTATTTGATGATGCCTCTAGGGTAGGGTTCTGTTAACATCTGAAAAAAAAATTAAAGCCTCACATGTAGCTCTTAAGTAAATATAAACCGGAAAATCATAAAGGTAAACAGGTGCAAGAAAATGAAATTTTAATCATTTCTCCTTTTCAAAGAATTTTTTGAATAGGCTGTGAAATATTTCCAGGAGTTCTGCCACCTTCACTACTTATCTTCTGTAGAAGTGTGCACGGACTAAAATCCTGTGCATGACCGGTACTCCTAATTAAGCAGCTCCTTTTGCTAAGGTCTGCCAAAGGAAAGTAAGAAGAAAGTCTGTGTAATATTTTTTTTTCTCATTATCAAAACTGTAAAGGAAAAGACATCAAAGGCCCTGCAAGTGGATTGAAGCACAAAATGAAGAAAGATCTACTATGTAGTTACTTTAATTGTTGTTGTTGTTGTAATAAACTTTTACACGACATTAACCATGTGAGAATTCTCTTGCTACACTCAAAAAAGTAGAATTGCCTTTGGATTTTTCCATGGACAGGAATCATCAGTATCTTGTGAGGAAAAATAAAATGTTCTCTAAAGAGACTTCAATCCCAGTTATTTGCGAAAGTTGTAACCACACTTTTCCATATTCCTGAATTTGAATATAACAGAACATCACTTTAAGTAAAGACATGCAAGACTGTTAGAAATGGTTTCCTTTTTTTAATTCTAAAGGCTGAGAGGTAAAGAAATTGCATCAATAAATCATTACAGTTTGCCCATTCCCTTTAAAATTCCCAACACAAGTCTACCAAAGATCCTGGTATGCTAAAATTCAGAAGTATCGGTGATTCTAATTATATTCCACCTCCTTTATGAAAATCTGAGATGCAACAGGGTACGTAAAACCCTCTCCAGCTTTTTTTAGAACTGAATAAACTATCAGAAAATACTATATAAAAATTTAACATGTATTAAAATACAAAAAAATGCTTTTAAACAAAACATCATTTAAGTAATTTTTACATAGTAACAGACACATATTTGGGGTATTGCATAAATTCATTGCCAGCTAAGCCTCAGACATCCTCGCTCCCTGCACTGGCTGCTGAATTTCTGCAGGGTTACATTCTGCCTGCTATCAGAGTACAGTGCAGAGACAAAATGCAATCCAAAACTAAAATAAAAAAAAGATCTTTCCAGACTCTAATGCATAAGTTAATACTCCTAACTACGGAAGTCAGTGGCTGAGGTTGTAATTACTTCCTCATTAACCTACTTGCGTCTCATACCTTGAAACTTCATCACATAATTCTTAAAATCTACCTGGTCTGAAAAAAACTTGGCTCCACCTTTAAAGTTACTGAAGAGCTCTTGACTCTCAGGATTACTACAACTGATTTTGGCTTTTTACCAGCACCAGCCATGACAAAACTATCTTTTCAGTATCAGACAAAATTTACAGAAAGCCAAGGCAAAACAAAATTACCTGCCCCTGGTCCTCTTTCCTTCAGTGCCATGAAGCTCTACATCAAAATTACTAAATATATTTATTTCTAATAAGCTTAAGAACAAAAAGAATTGAGCTCAATAACTCTTCTCAGGGAGCTGCATCACGCATCCTACCACTGTAAGAGCTTCACGGGCTCTAATTTCTCCCACAGGAACTTCCATACTACTTCCGTGGTAAAAGAGGTACGAGATGTTGCATGTAGAACAAGACATGAAAGGGATCCCCACTGTCAGTATTTATAACACTGAGAATTTGAACTGATCACCTAAAGACTTACTTAGCTGGGGCTGGGAAAGATCTTCCCTGGGAAATCTTAAATTTCTAATGAAACAAGACATGATTAATATTATGCAGTGTGGAAGACACTTTGGGAAAAGTTCAATCCCTAGAATGGCTAGAGAGCTACTTTGGACAGTTGAGCACTTTATTATGTCTTTTATCTCTTCTCAAAAACCCTACTAGTAGGAACAAGCTTGCTGAGCTTCACAGTACTTCCTTTGGTGCGATTCATCTTTTGATACGTATCTTCTGGTAGAGTTGCATGATCCAAGCCATTTTAAGAAAAACTGTCTTTCAGATCACAGAATGCTCAGCATTGGAAGGCTTATCTGGTCTGACATCCCTGCTCAGGCAGGCTCATTCCAAGGCACATTGCACAGGATTGCATCCAGATGGTTTTTGAGTTATCTCCAGTGAGGGAGACTCCATAGCCTCTCTGGGCAATCTGTGTCAGTGATTGGTCACCTGCAGAGTTAAGTTCTTTCTCATGGAAAAGTTCTCTCTCATGGAGAACTTTCTCAAGTTCCATTCAGATGGAACTTGCGGTGCATCAGCTTCTGCCTCTTGTCCTGTTACTTGGCACCACCAAGAGCCTGGCTCCATCCTCTTGTCACCCTCCCTTCAGATACTGATGGACATTGATGAGTTTCTTTCTCAATCATCTCTTCTGGAGGCTGAACAGGCCCAGCTCCCTCAGCCTTTCCTCATAAGGGATGCTCCAATCCCCTCATCATTTTTGTTGCCTCTGCTGGACCCGCTCCAGGAGCTCCACGTCTCTCTTGTGCTGAGGAGCCCAGAGCTGGACACAGCACTCCAGATGTGTCTCACCAGGGCTGAGTAGAGGGGCAGGATCATGTCCCTCAACCTGCTTGTAATGCTTTTCCTGGGCACTGCTGGCTTATGGACAGCTTGTTGTCCAGCAGGACACCCAGGTTCTTCTCAGAGAGATACTCTTGCCATGCCTACAGATACTCTATTGATCAAAAGACTAAAATCAGTACCCTGAATCCTGAGATGTTTCAAATTCAAGATATTTCAATGAGACTGTTTTTTTAAAATTTAAACCAAAGACCAGTCAGAATGGAGATGTGCCCTGTAATTAATAAAAACCCCCTATATTCTCTGTGCTGGGTAATAATTTTTACTGAACAAATAGCTCTCAAGATGTGCTTTTCATAATTTTTATATACAAAAACTATACTAGAAGAATAAAGCTTTAAGAAATTATTTTACAGCATATGTTGCATTACATAGCGTGTTCCCAGATATCAATACCAAACTCACAAATCAGAAGCATCCATCATGAAGCATCTAAAATCTTAACATGCTCTTCTCATCTTCGCAAATACAAATGATTTTTAAGATGCTCCACTCTTCAGCAGCACTTAGCTTTCACCCAATGCACGTTAATTTACAAACAAGCACTGAAATCCTGAAGGTCTCATCTCAGGACAACATTCAGCATTGCCTCAGACATTTATTACATGATAAATTAATTTGCTAAATGGAAAGTTTCTCTTATGTAATTCCTTGGGTAACTTAAACACATTTAGTTAAGGACAACACACAAATATAACTTATAAGGTATCTTCTCCAAACAATGACTTTGTGCTAACATGCAGAGTAACACTACTGGCACAATTTAACTGTTGTAGCTTTTAAAGCATTTGCAAACCATAGTTAGTAGTACATTTTCTCCTTGACTATTTGATTCAGGGGCTATAGCAGTTAAAACACAATGTTAGCATTTTCAAGGCTATATTAAATTAAAATGTAATCATACTAATCATCATTTATTTTTTGTACCTAATTATTCCATTGTAGTCACACTTCATTAAACCAAACAGATAAACAAAGTTCAGAAGACTAAGTATGAGTGGTTGTGCTTTATGCATTAATTCTAATGTGTCTCTACAAAAAAAGTCAAACAAAACCATTCCAACTTAACAACCAAATTAAAAAAAATCTGTCATAAATCTATCAAAAAGCCCAAACCCTTGAGTTACCAAAACAATAGCAAGAACAAAGTTTCTGAAATATGCAAGTGTGATTACATTTTGAATTTTGTCATTTTAAAGCCTTTACTTTCACTGATGTAAGGTACTTAATTTTTACATCCCTTCTTATTTTTCTTTAGATCACAGCAGAATTCAAATCTTCAAGTGTGAGTGATTACCCACACGTATTCTAAATGGCAAACAATACAAGTTACAGAAACCTGGACCAAGACTACATTAGTTACAAAATGCAAAACAAGGTTAAGATATGCCTTCTTTAGGATAATACGTAAGAAGGGATTTAGGAACTCTGTATCAAAACTCATTTCAGATTATGCGGTGTTTTCTCCTTCCTTCCACAGGTTTGTGAAATAAGGTGGTAAACATTTTCTCTTCAATATTCAGTTTGGTAAGAGTTTAGCTGCAAAATTATTATAGTTGCATAAATATAAAACCACATGATAAAGCAAAATATTTTAATTAGTAAGCCAATCATAAATAAATTCACCTAAAATTAACAGAACAGCAGCTGTATTCCTTCTACGTTGATACATTTTTTTATCATGTTTTAATAGTCAACTTCATTGTCTAGCCTGGGACAAAACAATTCATCATCATCAAGCACTCAAGAATTCTGCACACTGAGCTAGGTCTTTTTTTTTAGTTACATTTTTTACATTTTCTTTACAAATGTAATACTTATGTACATTATATATTTTATTTCTACAATTGATTTACTTTACTGAAACTCTACAACTTTCACAGGGAATTTGCTGAAGTCTTTAGCAAATATGAATCATTCCTTTTAAAAAGAAATTCATATAAACAACCAACATACATCACTGTCCTTTGACATCTCTGTTAAGGATTTGAATCTGGAAAGGCTACTATAATAAATGTAAGAAAAAAGGCTTTACCTAATTTTGTTAAGAAATATCATCCCACATAGCTACATAAATTCACCAGCTTGCAATAAACAGAGCACCATACCGCTGCACAACTGGAAACGTGTACAAACCAATTTTAAAGTTTACTAGTGAAACAGCATCATCACTCGTAGCACTTTTAGACTGAAGGAAATCTGCAAAATTCTTTTGGAAATGTATACTCCTTTAGCTGTAAAGCTTCCAAAACAGTGCTGGTCACTGTATATTGTGAAGAACAAGCATCCACTTCTGTAACTTCCCATATGCTTCTCTTGGCCCATGCTTCTGTCTGAAGTCAGACTTTTTACCTACTCTTTGGTCACTTACAAATCTGCTGTTGAATATTAAGTAGGAATTCATAATATGAGAAAGCTGCTTCTGTCCGATCCTCAATTAAATGCTGAAAAAAATCTGTTTTGGCAGGGTTCTCATCTCTGAAAGAAGAAAGAAAGGTATTGAGCAAAATCAAACTTCAAGCAAAAAAATCCACTGGAAATTCAAACATAGGGGTAAGTTCTAATGAATTGCTTACTGTCATTTAGAATATAAATTCAGTCCAAAGATACTACAATTGCAAATAATCCAAAATCTAGAAAAAAACTTGAAGTTTTCAATACACTATCGAGCAACAGCATCTCTTTCTACAATTGCAAATAATCCAAAATCTAGAAAAAAACTTGAAGTTTTCAATACACTATCGAGCAACAGCATCTCTTTCTACAATTGCAAATAATCCAAAATCTAGAAAAAAGCTTGAAGTTTTCAATACACTATCAAGCAACAGCATCTCTTTAAGTATATAAAATGGTAGAAAAGCAGGTGAAATACAGGACTTAAAATATCTTGTAAAAACACAAAAAAGGAAGCGTAAAAATTCTTTTGTTTTTGAAGCTAACAAATATGCTTCAACAATGAAAAAAATGCAAAAATTACACTTCTGCTTATATGTAATCTCAATCCCCTCCCCAGACTTTCTTACTTGGCAACAGAATAGAAAAGGTAAACATGTCAAAGACCTAGTATGCAAATTACTGCCCCCATAAAAATTTGGTGGAACACAGTCCTCTGTTCTGGTATTGTGTAGCATGCAGCAAAACTCTCCTATTACGGTTTCTCAGAACTTCTTGCAATTTAAGTAGCAGCCACAATGCCAACAGCTCAAGAGCTTCAGTCCTGTATTTCAGGTTAATTTCTCTGAGCAAGTCATCATACTCTCTAAAATGTAATCTCCCGTCCAGCTCAGTAAAATGAGTACTCTGCAAGGGAAATGTAATCTCAAGTATAATCATTTTATAGAATTTAAACCTCTTTAAGCAGGTCATGGCTTGAAAAGGCTTCAGAACTTGCCTCATCTATCATAAATCAACTGCTGTCCTATAGATCTCAGTAACAAACACACACAATTATTAAACCATCTACAGATTACTAACTTTACTTGAATCTGTTCATATGCATATAATGAAGTTATAAAAACTATACCAGAAACTAACCTGGTTAACACCATTGATCATAAGGACATCCACTGCGGTTTAGTATATTCTTAATATAAAAAGATACAACTAAAACCATTAGCAACTGGATTTGCACTATATTCAAAGAAAACCTTTGTCACTGGACAGTTTTAGAAACAGCACTGTATTGGGGGGAGGATGATGTTATTCAGTTTCTTCCAAGACAGATACACTCACTTTTCATCAGTCTTAATTAGAAATTATAAATACAAGTTGCTAGTAACAACTCAGTACATAACAGGAATACTTACTTTATTACTTGAAGAACTGGACTTAAAGGTCTACTATCTCTAAGCCAAGATATAAAAGATCGTGTCCTTTCTGAAGAAGGTGCATCCACCTCAGGAAGCTGTGTCTGGTTGGAGGTAATTAAAAGAAACCATCACTTTCTATTATCTAAACTATTAAAAATAGATCCTGAAAGTCATAACATGATTCAAGCCACAATTTCTATTGTGAAATTACCAACCATGGATTTACATACATAGATATTTTTCTTCAGCTTAAAGGACAATACTTCATAATGTCTGTGGTGCACTGCTATCTAGGAAGGAGTACATCTTTAACTTAAGCTGTACTTTAAGTGCAAAAGATTTTAGATAGCAAGTTCGTCTTTTCAAAATGCTGCTTTTGCAGTCTTCTTGCCTGTGTCTTCCTCTGTCAATCAAGTTTCTACATGTTACACTTTGCATCACTGAAGAAACAAGAAGTGAAATCTGAATTCTATGTAAAGATCAATGGAAAGATGCTAATGGACTATTTGGTTAGGGAATAAGCTGAAAAATACAGACTTAAAAAGACTTGAGCAATTCACTGAGCTAAATATACCAACTCTTCAGCCAGTATGACACTTTAAGACAATTAACATGACATAAAGGAATTTATTTCAGTTAAAGTAGTTCCACTGCTACCTTTGTAGAATGAGGCATAATTTAAAAGAAAAGATAACTTTATGTAAGTTTTTGTCTCATTTTCGTTATAGTAAACGCTATATAACCATTAGAAAGAAATTATCATCCTTCCTTTATCCACGTTCTTCCTGGAAGCTCTATTAACTAATACTCACCACCAGCTGGTCACAGGGGACAGTTTTAAATTGCTAATACATGCAAAACACAAAACTCTGAACAAGCAGTCCAGTTTTATAGCAGTCTTATAGATTACCACTCTTAAACCTGTTCTTGTCACTTTCCTCCTTGATACTATGCAACTATAAGCAGAAAATATCTACCTATGTGTTTCTATACTAACATATTTTTGGTACTGTCTGGATATAACCATTTGATTCTGAACTTTCCTAGAGTGTCTTAAAAGAATCCTTCCTTACCTGCCAAGTGTTGACATTATGGAATCACCTACTCACTGAAGAGGGAACTTCTCTTTAATTCCTGCTCTGTTTCATGCACTAGACTATAGGTACAGGTCATAACATAAAAACCCGTCCACCAAAACACACATCCAAGGCTCTCTGATGTTTAACATTGAGTCAAGGCTTAGAAGCAGAGCAAAACTTAAGTCTTACTGTTACTTACAGGCCTATTGTGTCATACCATAGATTTGGTATCTTACACCAAATTCAGAGAACACAAGGCTTCTGAAAACTATGGCATCAATAAAGTAACTCTAATTTTAACCATTAACACATCTGAATAGGTAATTTCTGGATTCATCCTGTGAAATTACTTCCTATTCTTGTGAATGCACATGTACTTCCACTACAATAATAAAAGCAGTTATGTTATAGAGCAACTGTTTGGCACTTCATGAATGCTAAAGCTTACATGATTACATTCTTTCCTTGAAAACATCTGACAACTTCTATCTGGCTCCTATGAAGCTGACAAGAGGTTAGAAGGTACCTAATTAGAGAAAAACCCAACCTAACCCATAGTTACATAATTAAAAACTGAAAATGCAGAAATAAATAGATTACATGCACATTCCAAGTGTAAGCACTATACAGCTCAACTCATTAAAATGCCTACCATTTTCTGTGGCACTGATGCATAGTTCGGGTATCCAAGGACATCTTTTATGAAGCTGTTATCACAGTTTTTTCCAATCCAAAGGTAAAAAATCTGTAAGATGTCAGAACCAGTTTTAGCAAAGGCCGTGCATGTATTTTAGAGAAATATGCAAGTAGTGATGCAATAGAAGTACCACCAAAATAGTAATTTCCATGCAAATGAATCACTTGAGTGCTCCAGCTGCAATTCATACATTCACGTCTATATTCATAAGTATGCGTGTAAGTAATCCGTACATTGGTAATACTTAGAGTAAGATCATTAAATATAAAAAAAAAAAAAAAAATAGGTAAAATTCAAATACTGAAAGAATGAGGTTGCAGGACACATTTATAATGGAATAGTTAATGCAGTAACTTCCCACGTTACCTCCTTAAATGAAACTCCTCAAATTATTTGAAGTCCCACCACTCTATTGGTTACTGCACACTGACTTCCCAGTCTAAACAAGTTGTAGTAAAGCACCAATTATCAAAGCTTATTGTAGTAATTATTTCAGAGGTCTGGAGACAAAACTAGTTTCATATTCACACTCAGTCCTGAACATGCTCAAGGTTAAAAGCACCTTCTAGACTGCCACTGGAGTAGCATAATGCTTTATCGAATTGAGTGTGTTTTAGTGCAATTTCTACATATACCTTGAGCTCTATCTACAGGTTTTGTTCACTCTTCCAGTTCCCTCACACTTGCAACTCTTACATAACACAGGCCACAAATCATAACCTCACTCTTTGTGCCTGACTGAGAATGTTCCTACATCAAGTGTTTTGTTAAATACTCTAGTATGTGCAATTTAATAGCCATCAGAAGAAATTCTGGAAAATAAAAATACATTAATTCCAGAAAAAACACCTTGATGTGAACTCTTGGTATACTGTGATGAGTCTTGCATGAAAAAAAAAATCAACCTCTATAGCCTCAACAATACTTCTCAGATCAAAATATAAAAGCTTTTCACTGGAGAACAGATTACTGTCAGGTTACCTGGAATGCTGATTCACAACACTGTTATTGCTGAGAGCTGACTGGTTTTAATAACACAGCAGGTACTGCCCTTTCCCCCCACACCCCCCTTAAAATTTTTTTTCAGAATGAACGTGGAAAATTTTAACTTACTGAACCACAATCCATAAGAAAAGCTCCTTCTCTTGTCAACTTCTCTGCAGACAACTTTTGAAGAGGTGGCTGAGGAACAACTCTGTCATTTACATGTATTGTACTCTGTAACAAAAAACCAATACTCAGTAACACTAGAATTTTACCTTTAAAGGTAAAACAGAACAGGAAAAACACTGATAATCACTAGTAAAACTTTGAGGTTTCTCATATAACAAAATACTATGTTAAGCCTAAAATGATTAGGTCATCAAAAATTTATCCTGAAGGCTACTTGAATATCCAAAACATAATAATGCAAGTTAAGTTGCTTATGTAATGTTTTTGATGCTACATGTAAAAATTTCAAAAGAATTTCTAGTGTTGACACTTAAGTTTTCTACAAACATCCTCTATTGTTTTTTCATTGCATTCAATTTCACTAGAAATGTTGCAAGAGCAGAAAAACATAATATTCTACTCCCTGTAAGGAAGGGTTCAGTATTTAACTGCATTCAGTTAACAGGATGTCCTCTGATTTAACATCCTGCCTGAAGTGATCCTTAGGTTTGTCCACAGAGCACTGTGACTGATCTGATTAAATGATCTGGCTATTTGCATTTACATTATTAAAAAATGCCCTGCCTTCCTCTCCAGCAATAAACCAAATAAAACCAATAATAATAATAAAGAAAGAACCCAACTCCCCAGTATTTTCAGATTAAAGCTGCTTTCCCCTCCAATACAAAAACAGGCCAGATATCTCAAGAATCGCTGAAGTATTCTGCAAATAATATTGGGAAAAAACAGTCTACGAACTAAGCACATGTCCATATAGTAAAAGATTATTTAAAAAATCACTACTTAAAAAATTTCATACTATAATGCCATAGATTAGCAGCTTTTGGGAATTTATATATAATTATGAAAAATCAAGCTACTGAATTCCACTTGGGAAAGTTCCAGGCTTTACTCAATACTCTCAAGAATCAAGTGTTAAGAGAAAAGAAAACCAGCAAAAATATTTTAAAAGAATTCTGTAATATATCACGCAGAATTTTTTAAAGAAATAAGAAATTGAAGAGCAGCCTCTGTCACAAATACTGTAAACTGAAGTAGTACTAAATGGGAGATTAGTATTCTGTTATGATTTAACATGTAGTTTGTCAATTAATTCCAGTAGGTAAAATAAGCCTTATTTTTTGTATTATTGTACTCAAAATAACTGATTTGAAAGCCTTTGCTAATAAAACTGGATCTCCTAAAGACACTGATTCTTTGCAGCACAAGCACACTGAACAGTGTTTCAGTTTAAGTGCCACAAAGAGAACTTAACAAGGCCAGTTGAAGATGGTGTCTCAAAGACTGGGAGTGGTGGAGTATAAGAAGAATAACTCCACTGAAAAACACTGAGGTTAGACTCACCTATTTGAGTGTATGAAATACCTTAAAAGGAACTTTAAGACTACGAATAGCTCAGAGGATGTGCTGAACAATACCACTGCCAGAGAAACTACTAAGTTTTCTATGTAATCTTGTATCACTTAGAAACCAACTCCTGCATATACTTTTCCAAAACTAGGGACTACAAAACTCATGAAATCTTACTTATAAAACCCTTTATTTTTGCAATTATAACTAACTTTGACCTTAAATAAAATCCCATCTTGCTTTTTACTATTTAAAAAATGCATCCATTTGCTAGGCTACATCTGTAAACAATTAATTAATGAAACCTGGTTTCGTACATGAAGTACTTTCTCAGTCTGATCATAATCATCTAGAAGTACAACTCTGTTTTATCCACTTCAGTCTGAGAAACCACTGGAAGCTTGTTACTGCAACTGTATCTGATTTCTGTATATATAACCTTGAATCATCCATAAGATCTACTACACCCATTTACACCAGACAGTTCTAAATAATAAAAACACACTGAAGATGTTTCCAATACATAGAATTTTCTTTACTTTCTTTGTATAATAAAAAAATATGGAATTACTATGGTCATTGAAACAAGATGAAGTAAAATCACAGTTCTGCTCATACCACACTACCATACTTGGAA
Organism: Orthonyx spaldingii; assembly: GCA_013397795.1. Taxonomy (NCBI): domain Eukaryota; kingdom Metazoa; phylum Chordata; class Aves; order Passeriformes; family Orthonychidae; genus Orthonyx; species Orthonyx spaldingii. Next base: position 843,415 of record VZTJ01002937.1, on the reverse strand, counting down.
CTCAAAACTTGAAAATAATGGGTTTTTTTATTTTTTATAACTTAGGGGAAATGCTCCACTTGTATCACAATAACTACATAAAATTACTGCATTACAATACCAAGTTTAATGGGCCATTACAACTAGAAAATGCTATAACTAGGCTTCATACATTACCTCATCAGTCAGCTTGTCTATTCTATACAAGTTGGGATGTATCATCTTCATCAAATGAACAAGAGGCTGGTTCTTCATCTGGCACATTGCATACACACGATCATCCAAGCGTGTACTTGTGCCTGTTCTGAAGGCTTTCTGCAAGACAACAATGCTACTACTCAAACAAATCCCGTATTTTTTATCATATGCAACAGTGCATTTCAGACTTTTGAAAGTGTCAAGCAAAGGCGGCAAAACTTTTGTAAAGAAATGTATCTTATTGACAGAATCTTAATCATAGAGCTTGTGCAAAATATGTTTAAAACATAATTCACTGTCCCTCCTTACTGATGACGGAGAATAAATTTCTCCCTCAATTTGTCTAAAATTTGTATGTCAGCATTTTTCATATTTATTCTTGACAAATTTGCTGTCCTGTGAAACTCACCAATGCAAGCTATCATAGGAAAGATACGAGACAAGCAGAGTTCAGGCAAGGTACATACACACACAAGATTAATTCTGAATTTATAGTTAAAATTTTGAGTTCAATATTAAGGAAAAACTTTGGAAAGAAAACATGTTTTATAGGAGAAACTAGACTCACATTGTATAAAATTTATTTTTGAACTCTTTTCCTACTGAATTTTTCAGATCTCCTTTAGAAGCAACTGGTATACAATTGCTGTGAGAAGCAACACAATGAAGTAAACATCATGTTCTGATTGAACGGAGAACATTCCTATACTCAAAGTTCATATTCACTTCTACAACAAAGCTATGGACATCGCTCCTCCTTGGATGCCACAAGCATTTGGATTTTGGTTTCTCTGTATCTCAGGTTTTATTATTGTTTATAAAGATAATAAAAACCTCAAGCTGAAATAACTTTTCTCAGCCACTCTTATTTCTGTCTTTTGCACAGATCTTCTTAATAATAAATGGACTGATTTTCCCCACCATTAACTGCATTTGTTATGCAAGTATAAAAAAATCATAATCAGTATATTAGAGACTGAAGTAATCACTAAGCCAAAGAAAATAAATTGTTATGCTTACATCTCTTACAAAATTTATAAAGGTTTATTCATCATAAGAGAACCAAGAACTCAGATTTTTCAGACATGAAAAGCTTTAAGCCGTGAGATTTATTCGCAATGAAACCCTGCAGGAAGCTCTCTCTTTTTAAGTATGATGTGCAGTAATTCAAACAAAGGTATCATTAAATTTAAAAAAAACCAAAAAAACCTAGTAACTACTTCTGTGTGAACTTTCAACTATATCATTTGAGTTTCTGTAATAAATTTCACCATATCTCCATGGAAACTCATTTTTCTTCTTGGAACTTTAAAGTACAAAGAATATGTGTTGAAAAACACTTGTTTTTTACTTAATAAAATAAAAATTAAGAAGTACTAATAAGTAATTTCCAAAAATCTTTATGGACTACTGTTAATTTATAGGCTAATTAACTGCCAAAATCTGATAAATGCTAATTGTAAATAATATATTTATTACTATATATTATATATATAGTTATACATTTATTTTCATTGTAAAACAATATAAGACAAAACATAAGAAACTCAAAAATCAAGTAAATTAATAAATGGTTCAGACATTAATAATTTTAAATTAAGCTACTATAGTTATCTTCTACATTAAAGTCCTGTCACCATAAGATGATAATACAATTTCCATAATTTTAGAGAAGTGCAGGCATCGCTTGACCTAGAACTGAAGAAGTTCTCAAATGGAACAATGAACTAAATACCAAACAGTAATCCATTGGATTATACATACCTGTTTGAGAAGAGCCAAAATATAGAGAGGAAAGAGCTTGAGGGAATTTGGTGCTATCAGCATGGACTGCTGCAGGTTTGAGGCAGTTGACATGTATGCTGCCAGGGAGTCCACCACAGCATTGACTAAGGCATCTCTCGCATCTGCAAGACTGGATGAAACGGAGCGATCCACAGCTGGTGGGTTGGAAAGAGGGAAGAAGTTACGAGAGATGGCCTCATTCATGCCCTTTAATTTTGAAAATTTTAGTTGTGCTTCTGGGTTATGTTATGAGATTTCTTTAGGGCTAAAGAAACCTCAAACCATATCTGTGATCCTAATTTTTTTTTAGGAGTAAATTAGATGACTGTCTATACAGAAACTCACTTTCACCATGCTTAAAAATATAGTGCAGCTAATTTCAGCTCCATAGTTTGTATTCTTGGAAAATTAAAAGAAGTTTTTTAAGCAATCAGTCATAGTGGAGTCTAAATAAAAATCCTGTTTTAAACCTTGTACAAACAACTTAGCTTTTGTCGAAATTCTGTTGCCCAGCCTCCAAGATAAGATTTGCAGCAATTCATTTTGATTTTTTTTCTCTCCCACAAGAAATTTCTCCCATTACTTCAGTGGCATAATTGTGATTAGTGTAAATGCAGCTCTTTCTCTGCTGAGCAAGGGCTGAAAATCCTTTGGTTGGAGGAAGCCACCTGCTGGACTGAATGTGCATTTAAGAGGAAATCGCAGAATGGTTTGGGTTGGACGGGAACTTAAAGATCATCTAGTTCCAACCCCAAAAGACAGAGAATTACAAATTATTTCTTCTGATTTCATTATTAGTATACAACATATCACATTACTAAAATGCTGAACAGAGTCATACACATTTAACAGCAGAAATCAGTCTATGAAACAGCTACTTATGACCCACAAGTAAGGGATAAGTAAAAATACTCAACCCCGCAACAACAGGAGAGAAGGATAGAAAACCAGTTATCTCAGATACAGTGTTGTCAGAAATTCCCTTTTAGTCTCCAGCAACTCACTAAACTCAATCACTCTGTTTCTTAAGTAATCCTAGAATGTTAAAGTTTGAGTGAACAACAATAATGATGATACAAAAATGAGAGTTTTGATCCAAGTGTGTCATGATTCTTTGTCCTTTACTAACCTCCAAAGTAAGAAGGCTTCTTTTAAAAGATTGAAGTCAACTAAGTATTCAGAACAAGGAATATTTCAGTTCACAGTTTCAGTATCACTGATTTTGTCATCTTTTGCACTCACAGACCTTCAGTGTGCCCCACTCCAACCTTTTTTATAATATCCAGGCTTTGTTCACAACTTCATTTAAATGACTGGCAAAATTAGGAACATGCAAAAAACCACGTGAATCTTCCTGATCTGTACTCACCCATGTTTGCTAAGAGGCACACGACTGCCTGTACATCTGCTCCTGCATACACATCAGACAGGGAACTCACTACGGGCAAGCAAAGCGTGTGCACTCGAATCCGACGCTCACCTAAGAGAAGTAAGTGGAAATCGTTATGCATTCCCTTCTGGTAGAAGCAAACAAATTCACTCATTACAGCATCTCCTCCCATCTAAGATGCACCCATTCTAGAAAGCATACCAGTCAGGAAACTGCTGCAACACTGTCTCCCATTCCTTTCTCAACCTGTTCAAATTCTGCTCTAAAGCAGCACAAATTGATAACACAAACTAGCAACATCCACAGTAAGTGTCTTGATCCCACCAATTAAGCACATTGATATCCATACCAAAATTTTGTGGCATCTTCCACCACAGAAATTAGCTGCTATTTTTTATGCCCAGCCAATGTAGTAATTGCAGCTCGTTCCAATGCATCACAGGTCAGTGTATTTGGACAAAGTGCCTGCCAGACATGTTACTGCTTGTAACAATGGCCAGACTTTTAAGTCAAAGAGTCTTGCAGAATCAGCACTATGTCAGATGGAGGTGAAAATTTCACATTAAAACAGCATTTATAAGGATTTCCATTATGTGATTAGCTGCCAAGTAGGCTTACTAGCCCTGACAAGGTCCTCTTAGGGTACAGAGCACAACAAAAGACTAACTTTTGGTTAGTGGAACTAACTATACAAACATTACATTATAAAAAGAAACAAAAAGCCCACTGACCAATTAATTTGAATTTATTTACCTTTGCTGGAAGTATACAAAAGAGCTGTTTGAAAACAAACCAAAGACGTGTCAGTCAGACTTTCCTCTATGGACATTTGTACTGCAAATCCAGCATCAGGATTAACATTGGCAAGGGACAGTAAATCAGTAGATCGTACAAAAAAATTCCCATGGAAAGTGTGTATTGAAAGACCTAGAAGCAGATTAAATAATTCAGAGTGAGGTTAAAACAGAAGGGAAACCCTTATCAATAACTAAAACCCACGGCCCTCAAGCTAAGGTTTTAAAAAAACAGTAGAAATTCTATCATGTAGAAACAATTACATGGATCATTAGACATTTCAGCATGATCCTGTAGAGTTCACATTCAATTCTGAATACTCCAAAGTGAATGATGCCCATACGCTACACATGTCAAACTACAGTGAGATGGTACCATCAACTAAAAAACAAAACAAAAAAAACCAAACACCAAAAGCTAGCTTAACATAAAGAACGTAACTATCTTACTCTTTAAAGAAAGAGAAATAACATTCAATTTAATGTTGCTAAAGACTAAGCACATTCAAAATGACTGCTAACACACACCTATTTTTCCATAAAAATCAGTATTTAAGATATACCTTTTGTACATCTTATGCGCATAACTGCTTCAAATCCAATCTTTCTTGTAAGGTATCTTTTCAGGTCTTTTTGCAACTTTTCAGCCTGAGCAGGATTATGGCTACGATGGAAAGATGGATAGTAATAGATACATCCAGCAGAATACTTGGACATGCAAGCTGTGAAGGAAGAAAAGATACAGTTAAGAAGTAAAACTGTAATGTGAAATCAGGACATAGAAATTGTGTCCAGACTTCCACAAGTCACATCCATATTCACCTTCTTCTCAATACTACCCACAACTGTAAGATAATGAGAACTGTCCCAGACTCAGGCCACTGAAGACAGAAATGAATCACCCCAATACATAATGACCTAATTATACACCAAGCTCCGTAAGCATTCTACTTTTGGCAGCTAAGACTGAAGTGCCTGCAGAAATATCTAATGGTGTAGAGGCAAAATTAAGTGTGTGTGCAGAGACAAATCTTGGATAATTATCGAAAGATGAAAACTCTGTTCTACCCCTATAATTAAAATTCATTTATTCCTTGCCATGTTTCTGTTCCCTGTTCTTGAGCAGGGGAATACTTCACATTTAAAACTTTGAAATCCTAGAATAAGTTGTCTGATACCTCCAATGTAATACTTCTGTTCTTTACTTCCATTAACTTCAAGGTCAATTTCTTTGCCATGTGAACTGCAATTACAGAAGTGCTAAAATATTTACATGATTTAAGAATTCCTGAGGTAACCTGTGCTTCTGAAGAGAGACAACAGTGCAGAAAGAGAGAATGAGATACTCCTTACCAAGAGAAGCTAGATCAGAATATTGTGAACTTAAGAGAAATAAATCCACAGCAGTCTGCTGGCCGGAGCAGTCCAGTGCCAACTTCTTATAAAAGTCTGTTGCTGGACCAAGATGCTGGACCACCTTTAGTGAATAAATCATTCAGGGAAGAGTTAAGACAACAGTCATGCTTTTCAGACTTCATGGAACAAAAGACATACTATTTAGCAGCATCTGAGTAACTGAGTCACAAATATTTGCAGCTTCTTTTGCTTGCCAAGAAAAATTATAGACCAAAGGCCAAAGATAGCTCATGCACTTCAAAATAAGTAATACCACACATACATGTATGAATTAGTGATCTTAAATGTATAAACACAGACATAATTAAAATTTAGTGAATTTCTATAAACAAAGACCAAGCATTGATCTGCAGAACTACGCAAGTCAGAAAGACATGGGCAGTCCTTGGTCTCTCGAAATGAGTAGTAAGAGAAGTTTTTCACCTTTGTGCTTGACCTTTGATTGGGATCTTCCCTGGAATGCAAAAGCCCCGCTCCCAAAGAAGGCAACTGAGTTTGAAACACAGAGATCCGACCACCCGTTGGAGACATCAGTTTAAATGCAGCCTGAAGAGCAGGGCCCAATGCACTGTGTGTTTCTCTTGTATTGGTGAACATATTTGGTAACGCATTCAGTAGATCTTTTATCAGCTGCAGAACAGATTGAAAGGTGTTTTATGAGATTTTGCAAGCTTGAGATTTTCTACTATTTCTAAAAAACTATACTGCCATGACTGAAGTGGCAGAATCAGTACCAAATATTTCAGTTTAGTTTTAAAACACTAAGGAAAACAAAGTCGTAATTTTAAAAGCTATGATGTATCAAAGAAACAACATGTAATACTACCATAATGAAAAACTAGCATTGAAACTACATATTATGAAGATAAGCTTGAATTCAAAGTTTAACAGGAACATTTATTTTGAATATTTAACACCTTAAATTTAATGATGTATTTTGAGCAATCATACCTCTTTGCTTTCATGGAGATTTACAAGTAAACTATCTGGTGTAGGTAGGAAAATATCTGTAGAGAGAATAGAGAAAAACCATTTTATTAAAGAAAAAGATAACACTAAAATAGAATAAAACATTTCATTGCCCTCTGCTACACACACCATGAAACAGTCTACTTTACTAATATGTGTTAGAGACAGTAATACAGTCTACAGAAAGCTTGTCTTATTCAAAATTAACTTTTGAATTTCACATTTTTAAACATCACCTACTCTGTAGTTAGTGCAAGACTATTTTTCAATAAAATATTCCCATTCAATAACATTGACCAAATACCAAACAGTTGAGAGATTCTAACCTTCATTCTGGGAAAAAAAATATGTTCTCAAAAATTCAGCTTCCATTTTCTTTTTACTTACCATCAATATCTGAGACAATCAGCATCTGAGGCTGTGATAAACCTTCTTGCAAGTTGTAAAACTGAACAGTGCTGTCAAATGTTATGAACCCTATTCTTGTTCTTGAATCTCCAGGCAGCCTGAAGCATTAAAAAATAAGCTATTAAGCACTAAATCTCTCTCAAGACATATCTCTCAAGACAGATACTCAGAGCTCCTGCTGATATTTGCAGAAACTCAGTTCATGTGTAAAGAATTGAAGGGAGAACATAAGAAGGGAGATCTGAAACATGAATACAAGTAACATTCTCTCAATGTTTTCTGAAAAGCTGGATTGTAATGATACAGTTTGCAAGACGAAGTGTTACAGATAAGCACTCACTAATATATCGATGTTTTATTCCAAGAGAGAACTTAATAGGTTAATTTAAACATTACAGTGACACATGAAACAAGGCAGCCTTCTCAGTTCTTTAATAGAAAACAGTGCATTCTGCTCTTTCCTAATTCAGAGCACCCATTCACCAATGTAGTTACATACTCATTTCTCATGTGGACAATATTTCAGTGTATGGCGTAAAACAAAATTAAAGACTATATGGAATTTCTCAAATAAAATATAAAAAACATCATGAAGTGCTGAAAACCATGGCACTGACTAAAAGTAATAGAGGCAAATATTGTTTTTACCATCTGGATTTATAAATGAGGTGGATGCACTGATTTTCTTGTAGACTTTGCATGGGAATTTATAAATTTTCCTAAAATAATTAAGCATGTTTCTGAGAATCTGTTGACAAAATAGCTGTAAGAACTGAACAAAGGAAGACTGAACCAAAAAATGGAAGTGAAGATTTTTAATGTAAATGTTGATTTCTTCATGAGAAAACCAAGTTCCCCAAGAAAAACTTGTAGAAAGGAATTTTCAAGGCAAGACTTCACAGGATTAGTTGTGAAAAGGTATTAACACATGAGGCTCATTAACCCTCACAGAAAATGCACCAGCAACAATCCCATACAGGCTGTCCCAGTGCAAAAATGGAAACAGAGGAACTGGCACAGGCAGATCTGGATAACTGTGATCTAAAAAGAATAAACCGACAACACAGTTCATATAGGCAGTCTCATTCTTGTGGTTACAACATTACAGTTTGCAGCACCTCAGATGTTTCAGCACAATAATCAGACAATTGAACCTCGGTAATTTATTATTTTTGTTGGTCTTGGAAGGGGAAAAGAATGCAATTTAAAAATCTTTGTACAATCAACATGTTGCTAGAAGTTACAGCTAAATATTCCTTGCAGATAAATAAGTAAATTATATGTAGATACACATGCAGGGGAGAAATTCCAGCCAATGGAATTTCTGCCCTTTGGACATTTTGAAATTTCCTTCAAAATTTGAAGTTACTATACTTCATAACAACATGCTAGCAGATTTGAAAAGGTTATTTATACTCTTACTTGTCTAGGTTTTCCAGCAATGACTGGCAGACTATTGTCAAATATCCAGCCTCCACTGCATTATGAGACACATCTAAAACAAATAAATACACTGCAGGCTGAGGAGGACGAAGCTACAAAGTGAAAAAAAAAATAAAAATAAAACCACTCAAAAATCATATTCAAAGACATGTTAAAAATGATTAGTCATTAGAAAGGGAAGTAGGAAAAGGGAATACTTAGAAAAATGCAAGGTATACGTTATGCACTAAAAGTAATTTACTAAGCAATATATAGACAGACTTAACCACAATCCCCAGTGGTCAATAACTGCCATTTGTAATAAACATACAATGTTATACTTCAGAAAAAAAAGGTTATTTTAGTCTCTCCTTCCAACAGTCAACTCAAACATGATCAAAGATATGGACTTCCATCTTTTAAATGCCATTGTTCTTTCAGTACATGGACAATGTGATCCATTAAACAGGGTTAAAGCATTCTACCTACACCCTTTCCCCAAGGATAGGATGCATAACAAGCTGTTTATTCACTGTTAAATGTCTCTGCCACAATGTTTCAATTCAAAGACAAGAGAACAATTTATTTTTGCTGCTGCTAATAATGTCATTATGAACTAGGCTTTTTCCCAGGCAGATAAGAACACCATCACAGGAATTGTAAGCTGACTCCTAGTAAGAATAATTTCTTCACAATTACTAACTAGAAATTTGAAGCTGAATTAATTTGCTCATTATTCCATTATTGTTCTTTCAAAATCTCCTCAAAATGAGGGAGGAAAAGCAGAAATTACATTGCATCAGATTCAAATCTGACTGTGCCACATTAAACTACACTAGATGACAACACATATTAAATTACCTTTAACAGAAAAGTTTCTGCCTGTTTACATCAGCCAAAAACCAAAATATAAATTTACCTATTCCTTGGTGTTAGGAGGAGTTTCAAAGGAAAATTAATGCACACCACTGGAGCAATATGCAACATTAATTTCAAGCACTATTACATTAATATGCAATTGCTGTTTAAGTTACCATGAAAACTTTTTTTACCATATAGTCTGAGGAAGCAATGAATTCCACTGTAGAATTTTGCACCTCTGGCCGTTTGTGAGGCTCTCCATAAGACCGTGTCAGAGGATTATACATAAATTCTTCAGGAACTATTAAAAAAAAATCCCCCCCCCCAAATACAGATTATATGTTTGTCAGCAAATAAAAAGCACTATTGCAGCTACAAGCGAAGTAATGTGGGCACATTTCAATTATTGCAACACGGAAATATTCACATCAAGGATACATGAAACAAAAGAACATTTCAAATATCTCAAGCATATCAACATAACATCAAAGTTCAGTAATTGGAAAGGTTTATTTTAAACAACAATATATCCCCAATTATAAAACAACAACACCAGTAGAGCATTTCACAACAAGCAGCAATCTGTACTGTTTGTCACAACCTCTGGCCTGGATTGCAGTTGTAGCTGTCATCGTGTTTTCATTTGCATATTGCAACAGCAGTCAGTGAGATTAGCTGATTTCATTAGACAAGTAATCAGCATAATATGAATACATTTTCTTCATCTCCCCAGAGATTGCAAAACAATCTTTTGATTTAAGAAAATGCATAACACACCTGACTTAGGATGTTTTTCAAAATCTCTGGACTGTACGAACATTGTCACTGTAGTCTATGTTTTAATCTAAAATATCCCATGGACTGATACGATGCAAATATTTGAAAGAAATCCTACAAAGGCAAGCATCTCCTGCTACAGTCACTTACCATCATTAACTCTATAGCACAGGTTGCATTTCCACCGCCTTTGATCAATGAAAGAAACAAAAGGGTTGATGTAAGTCCTGCAGGATCTGCATCTCACTATTGTGCTTGATGTTATTACTGGTAATTGCTAAAAAGAAACAATGAAAAGCTGTCACAAAGGCATATAATACATTTTATGGAAAACATCGCTGTGCAGTACAGTTCATAAAAGCTTCATAAGACATTTTCTATCATCTTTACTTTTAGCTGTTTAGTTCAATTTCACAGATTAATTATTATGTCTATTAAAAACAATCGTCCCCTTAAAATAAAAAGAAATAATATTTAATTGTTGTCTTAATCTAATCTCAAAATCAAGATGTAGTAAAATCTTAAATTAAATTACTTTAAATGACAGCTACTATGACAGAAGGAATTATGAAATATAGGACAACTTTGACTGACTCTATATGAAATATGACAGCACACCTTACACAAAGAACACACATTTTATACAAAGAAGTCATACCAGACAGTTATTCACATTTTTACATAAATGCTAATAAATTAGATTGAGAGGAGTTGTTTAACGATTATGAGTACAGCTTCAATCTTATATGGTTCTATTGACAGCAAGTATCAGGCCAGTTACACATTCAAACCAAGCACCTCTCTTCAGAAGAGCTCTGTAAACACCTTTTCAAGAGGTATCTGACAGTTGTGAGCCCAACACACAGAGCAGCAATTCTTCAGAGAACCACAGGCAAGCAAGGATTTCCACCAACAAAAAAAGAAACTTCAAGGATTTCTCCAAAGCTTCCCCCTTATGAATTTCAATGAAGTAGCAATTTCAAGGCTTTTTTTCCTCTCCTCCTCTCTAAGTCAAAGACAAATTTTCGGTACTTCTGTTAAACTTAGGACTTAGAGTTCATTATATTTTATTGTTTGAATGAAAATAGAATAAATGCATATATAAAATAAACACAGCAAAACCAAAAGTAAGGGACTTTACCGTTAGGTCCCTGAAGGGATGCAGCAACAAACCCAAAGGAAGCTTAGCTTTGTTTAACAAAGCCTGTGTCTGTGGAATATTTGTCAATGTACATCGAAATGAGCTGAAAGGAAATAGAAACATTATGTTAAAAATGAAATTTTAAAATATGTTGAAAACATTGTGTGCACACCTGATTTTAAAGAACTTAGAAATTTAAGAAATCCTATGTTTTACAAAGATGATTTAATTAAAAAAAAGGCTAAGAGATTTTAAAAAAAGCTTCCTAAACAAACAAAAAAACCCACTCCCCTGCCCCACCATTTAGGAGTTCAGCAATGCAAGTATACCAAAACTAACTTGCAGTTGAGAGACAGAACTGCTTTACGTACAACACTCAAGGAAAACTGTGTATTTTTCTGATCATTATAAAGATTTTTCCAGTCCAGTCCAGAAGCAATAGAGTATCTAACTAGTTCTCAGAATGTCATATTTATATAAGAAAACAGCATAAAAGGATCCCAAATACTGAGAGAATCAAAACCTTTTGTTTTGTGTAACATGAAGGGACATTAGAAAAGCCTAATGCACAAACAATGCTGTCCAAAGTGTTCCACAGGTAAGAAGGATTTCCAGGCCTTCAGTTTTGTGATTTCTGTTTTCTGGTGGGCCCCTGCACTGTCACTACAGCAATAAGCATGCTGAATCACTTTGGGACAACGAAGAATATTTATTTTGGAACTACAAATAAAATCTTTGGGGAATAGCACTTTCCATTGCACTTAGCTGCACTTAACTTGGGATAGTTGATAATACTACTTAATGTTAATTAGAGGTAAAAGGATATGTGGTTGCAGAATTACCATAGTAAAATTAATTCATAATTTATTAAATGTATTCAGGCATGATCATAATACTTCTGTAAAAAAATCCTATGCAATATTACTAAACTATTCTATGAAACATACTGCATAACATTAAGGTGTTTATGAAAAGACTTTTTTTTTTTAAATGGATAAAACAAGGTGAAGATAAAATTATTAAAATATTAGGAAATTAGCTACACTCACTGCATATAACATATTCTGATGGCAGGATAGTTTCAATATTTGTGTAAGGATTCAGAGGATAAACTTATTTTCAATTGAAAGGGTTTTATTGACTCATCACCAAGATTCAAACTCAGGAGTTGGTTTAGACACTTTTGGACATTTTAAATAATTCTTGCCCACTAAAAAATATAAGACACTGTCCCAGACACAGTAAACTTACTCTGGACTGCAGTTTAATTTCCTAAGATCAGAATTCAAGTTAGGCACAGGTGCTGGAACTGAAGACACCGGTAAAATGTTTCTATCATGCGTAAGGTTTACTGGTCTCAAGCTTTCTGGCTGCTGAGAATGCTGCAGACTTAACCCTCCTAAGGAAGAGGATAGCTGGTTCACACCTGGATATTGCTGAAAAAGATAAGAGCATGACAAACACGTAAACATGCCATCATGTTTAAATAACAACATTCAATCTTCTTGTGGACCCCTCCCTTCCAGACATGTATTTAAAAAAATACAGCAGCAGTTAGTAACAAACCCAAACAAACAAGAGAGTTGTACTGTAGAAATTTAAAAATGCTACGACAAATGTGACACACCTTCCAAATGTGTATCATTCAAAAAATTCAAATTTACTACACAAACCAACACTGGAAGTCACACATAATCCTTCAATCTCTCCAGGCATAAGAAAACAAGTCTAAAAGGGCTGACACAATTTCCCTCCCACTCTCCTCTGCAATTTAACTTTTGTTACAATAAACTTTTCCAAGGTACAGACACTGTTTGTAAATATTTATTTTTAAATTAAAACAAAGCACCACAGAAAAGGAGAAAAGGTTAGGTTGAAAAGAACCTTTGAGGTCTGGTAGTCTAACCCCTTGCTCAAGCAAGGCTAACTTAAAAGTTAGTTCAGGTTGCTCATATAGACTTGTCCAGCTAAGTTTTGAAAATATCTGAGGATTGACAACTTCACAGCACAATCTGTTCTAGTGCTTCCCCACTCCCATCCTGAAGAATTTTCTCCTTCTATGTCCAACCAGAATTCACTTGAAACAACTGCTGTTCTTTTACTCTGTGCTCCTGAAAAAATTCTAACTCCATCTCACACTAAAGATGAAGCCAACACTTTCAATTAAAAAAAATAAACTAAATGAAACATGTATTCCAAGTCACATTTTACATTATGTCTGTGACAGTGCAAGTGTTCCTGGATGCTATATGCTGTAAGGAGTTTTGATCACCTACCACAGCAGTATCACTGTCTTTGCCAGCTGGCCCTTATTTCAGAGAGCAAGATTTGTGTGTCAGTACGTTTCTTTTTCTAGATCCCTTCACACATACATTTCTCTGCACTTCTTCAGCATTTGTGTCTTGCCTCAGTGTCTGGCTCTTCTGTCACTGTTATTGGGGGATTCACAGGAATCAAGTGATTGCACACAATTTCTTGGGTGTTTGGTGATATCTTTATGAGGAAAACAGAGCAGCTGCAGGCAGCCTGCCCCACTACATACACCCAGCACGAGATCTACAGAGCTCCTTTTTCTGCACCCTGTGCCATGCCTTGCTCATAAGGTCACTTAACGCTTGAGACCATAGCCTACAGCAGGGCTCTGATATGTGCTGATCAAGTACTTTCTTATGCTTCTTCATGGTTTCCTATCAATACAGTCCAGCTCTTTCAAATACCAAACCTTAACACTGTGGAGGTTGCTAATAACTGGTGAAGCAAACTTGTTAAGCCTAAGTACTTGGAGGCACACTTAAAATTTTCATTCAAAAGCCTTCCAAGAAGTTTAGAACCAGAGCTACAACATCAATATTATACCTAGCATTTATTGTCTCAGAAATAATAAAAATAAGAAATATGAAAATAAAGGGGAAATATGTCACACAAAAAAGGGTTCTCCTAAGAAGTTACTTCATGAAGTAATTTTTAAATTAAAAATACAAGCCTGCGGATAGTGCTGAAAACCAGGATGGTGTCCTGGATTACTGGGCTGCACAGGAGTAGGTGGTGTTGCATTTTGGTAGCCTGGCTGCAGTGCTGGATATCCATAACCAAAGGGCTTAGAAGCTTTTGATGTTTGGAGGACTGATGGAGCAGGAACTGGGCTGCTGGTCACAGAGCGTGTCTCTGGAAGGACAAAAGAAATCCCACAGGTATTGAATACACTTATTATTTTCTTCTTACTTTAAATGTAAACTCCTAAATGCTTTAAAACAACATTGCCATTTATAAGGTTTTTTCATTATCCATCAAGTTGTTTTTCTGCATTGAAAAAAGAAATTAGCAAGGAAGATTACATCACGCATTACAAAAACAGTGTGCATGGAAAGATGGCCAGAGACTTGTGTCACTACAAACAAAATGTTACCTTACATAAAGAGGGAACTTGAAAAAAAATTTATTTCAATTGGATAAAAAAATAATTAACCCCCTAGAATGACATTTGATTCCAATATATACATTTGATATAAACCACAAGAGACCATTCATGCTTAGTCCCTGCCCTACCACTTCTGAATATTGTCAAAACATGACTGGAATCATTTTATGATTCTATGATTACTTCATGAAAAGCTGTGCCTACAGTTAGAGATGAGTTCAGTTGGCTTAGCCTTATGTTTTGACAGTATTCAAAAATGGCAGAGGAGAAACTAAGCATGGTCTCTTCTGAAGTTTATAACTGATGCAGGTTTCTCTTGTATATTCCTGCAGCATAGTTTAGTTTCATTATTTTTAAAGGTCAAACTGAAAGTAAGACATAGACTTAAATTCACAGTGAACTTAACAGTTGTAAAGAGATGAAACTACTCTTCAGAAATGTCTACAAATGTGAGTTAAGTTTCAGAAGAATTTTGGTAAAGTTCACTGGGAAAAGTCCAAGCAAAGAAACAAAGCACTCCAGAAACCAACTGCAAAGAAACTATTTCGGCATGAACACTCCGTTGAGGGAAAAAAACCCAATAAAACAATAAACAAACAAATAAACCAACCCCAACCAACAGATTTAAGAAACTTAATGTTGACCCTGTTTTTCTTTAAGGAAAAAAAGGAGAAAAAAGAACAAACAAGTTGTTTTTAGAATATGCCTACACCAAAACCAAAATGGTTAGTTATTAGGCTGGAAGTTAGAATTTGAAGTCCTTCTAGACTCAATGTGGATAACAATATCAGCTTTCTCATTGAGAGAGATCTCCCTTTAATCAGGAACTCACCAAACTAAGGCAAACTACTCTGACACTCCCAGGGGCCAGAACAAGGCAAAAGAGCCAGGGGTAGGCTCTCCATATTAATCAAATTATCATTTAAAATACTGGCTACAGTATTTTGAATAGCATCTTTTCGACTTGCTCTCAATATGGCAGCTCTACAGATTTCACGACCAAGGTAGTCGGCCAGTAGGTTCATTTAGAACCAACCTGACAGTCCTGATATTTTTAGAGCTAAGAGTAATCAAAATAGCAGCCATTTTCTTTAAATGAAGAAAAATAAAAGAAAATAACCTGATCCAAGCATCTCTGCAAGCTGATATTGTTGGTCTCCCAAAACTTCTGGGATGTGTAAGCCACTATTACCAGCTCCTAATGTCAACAACACAATCAGGTATACAGTATAAACTAGAAAAAGATGTTGCTTTCACACTTAGCATATTTTCAGCACTACCCTCAATACTACAATGGAAAGTATGACTTAAGACTCAGGGAGGTTTTATTAAATGGTTATACAAACTTCAGTGTTTAAACTGTGAAAAGTGATTTAAAAAGGCATGCATGTTTTCTTTGATGATTTCCCCTGTTCCTTTCCTAGGCACTGTCTTTCATCTATTTGTTAATTAACAATAAACAACACCAGAAATAATAAAGGAACACGTTTACGTACGTAAATAAATAATTCAAAGCAAATTGCCTACCTGGATAGCCACCTCCTTCCAGGGCATCATAATTGTTCAGAACAGGAGAGGCACTGCTCGTAGTAGAGGAACTATCAAGTGCTGAGGGAGGAAAACAGTTTAACTTTAGGTATATCAGACACGACAAATTTTTGATAAATAAGAGACTGAGACTTTTTTTCTAAAACCTTAGATAAGAAAATGTCAAGAAAGATCCTGGGGAAAAAACTCCCATCATTTCAGTCTTAAGATTTGAAAACTATTACCACTCTAAAGAGGAGAGGGAGAAAGTATAATCAATGTGATACTAAAAACAAACAAGCACATGCCCAACAAACAGCAAGAGAGATCAATGGGAAAAAGACAAAAACAATGAAAAAAGCTGTTTCTCGAAATAAAAAAATATTTTTCTATTAAACCAAAAGTTCTTTCTAGACTACATCAACTGAAGACATGCACATTTTAAAAATAGTCCATTCATGACTTTCTTCCCAACTGCAAAGAACAGAAGATTCCCATCATCTTCAGAGTGATTATCCACCATCCCCACCTTCAAGTCAAACTGACAATTATTTAATTCTTTCCTCCTTTCTGTTCAAATTCACAGCTTGCTTTCCTTTCAATCTAATGAGCACGAACATAGTTGTTAGGACTGAAGAGACTCCTACTGCTTAATTTTTAGTTCAACCTATGCACAGATCTTGAATATCTCATTGTAAAACATATTCCAAACAAAAAATTATTTAAAAATGTCTCTTCCAATGCCATTTCACATAGATTTCCAAAGAAAAAAGAGCCAAGAAGATTAAATATATCTGCTCTTTAAAATACGCCAAGCCACGAAGTGTGATGGAAAAGAAAGTCTATTTAAGAATTAAGAAAAAACCAAAAATTATATATATAATTTTTGTGGCAGAACAGACTGAAAAGATTCACTGATACTGTTCTACTCAGAAGGACCACACATCCCAATGCAAAGCTGAAAGTATTTCAAGAACTTCAATGGTGGAACATTTGAGATTTCCAAGTAAAGAGACTCCTGCATATGAACACATAACATCACTGACATTTGGAACACAGCAATATCATGGCACCATTCTGACAGAAGAGATAATTTTTGAGCATTTTGCCTTTAAAGCATTCAACTAAGAAGTAGAAAAGCTATTAAAAATCCATAACACTAACAGTAACATATTATTTAAAGGAAAATCTAATGCTGTGACATTCATACAATCTTAGTTTTCAGATTTTCACTGTAATTTTTTTTTTTCAATCCTGGAGGTTACAAAAGAACATGATTGATTACAAGATTTTATTTTCTATTCTAGAAGTTGAAGGAAACAAGATTCATGACTTTTTTTACCCTGATCAGGATTAGGGCTTTTAAAGCTTTGCTAAGTCTTACTACAAAAAAGTCAAAATATACTTCTGTTAGGTCAACAAAACAGTTGAGAAGTTACACAAACAAAAGCAACCAGATTTCCAACACCTATTCTTCACAAAACCACCGTGACAGTCTGAGTCAGAAATCTGTCTAGGATTTGCATCAGCTCCTGGTGACAGGGCATAAAACAGGATGTTCCTTATTAATCGGGTAGCCCCTGTATTGAACCTGGGTGTCCCTTCACTCTTTCCTGTGAGATAAATTTAAATGCAATGATACCTTCAAGGCTATAGGTTATAGTGAAGTACAGAACTTGAGAGAGAATGAGGATAGGGGTTATGAAACTTTGTTTAGGGAACAAAGAAAGGAGAGAAAGGTTGCAGTTGATAAAAAAAACCGACTTAACATCCTTTGACAGAAACCTTGGCATATGAACCCAACACACTGTTCTTAATTATGACCTGGATGTCACCATTGGTTTGTTACATTCTTCACAGAATTATTACAAGTACACTACACTATTCTCACAGTATTCTAGGTGATGATTTTTTAAATAAAACTCTGAACTATATGGCACTGATTTTTTCTGACATGAATTATAAAATTAAAGAAAAAGCTACAATGGTTTCCTATTCCCAAGCAATACTAAAAGCCAGCAGTAATATATCAGCACAAGGTATATGCTGCTACTTCCATCTATCAACAAGGGTAGTAGTCTAATGCTTATCTCAAAAACCTTTTTATACTGTTACCACTCATGCAGACAGTAAAGACTTCTCTAAGTTTCAAGGAAAAAAGTTACGATAATTGAAGAAACTAAACTGGTGAGAAACATTAAACTCACAAAACCAGGTCATTGTGACAAAACATCTGCAGCAACTTTGCAACCAATATGTAAACACTTCAATCAGAACAAATTGCTTCTTAAAAATAAAAATCAACAAACTTTTTAAGTTTTCCTACACAACAAGCAGATTAAAACTGAACCTATGTGCCTGACCATTGAGACATACACCTTAGAAGGAGGAAAAAAACAGCATAGATTAATTAACTGTACTAAAAAGCACACTTACAACCTCTCAGTGTTTACTACCTTAATTGTATGAGTTCCTTATGCATAAAATGAGAAACAAGGTAAACACTGTTCAATGTATTGATACAAATGGCATCTGGTTACTTAACCTGAGCAATTATCAATCTAGGTTCTACAGCTAGTTGTCTTCAGTTAAAACTCACTGCAAATCAAAATATTAAAAATATGGGAGTCTTGCAAGTTGTGAATGTTACTTTGTTAGATTCATAAAACATCTCATATTAACATGACAAAAAGAAGGACATATTTGTTGGTCACTCCTGAAATCCTTTTTGTTTACTAGACTAGTAACAGCTGGAAAATTTCACGTTGAAGAGTAAGAGTGATGCTTTGTTGTAAAGGAAGAAAAAGTTTCAGGGGATGGAAATATGGAGAAAACCTTGAGTAGGAAGAGAACAAGATACTAGTGTAAAGCTAAAGCCAACCTGCTTCCTCATCCTCCTCATCCTCTTCCTCATCATCTGAACTTGATGACAAGGGAGCTGGTGCAGAGCTAGCTTGATTATTAACATATCCACCATACTGCATGCCTGTGAAGTGGAAAGCACAAACATCAGAGTCAGACGGACAGAAAAGACAAGAAACGAAAGTCACAAATTATTGCATTAAAAGTGAGAGAAATTAGCTGTTCCAGAGAAAATCCCAACATGCAAAAAGTTAAATCTACAACCCTAGAAGAGTTTTTAGTAGGCTAGTTCAGCAAAATATTAGTAGCACATGGAACTTAGCAGAAAATTTTGTATGTGTGTATGTGCATGTGCATCAGGAAACTTCCTACATATCTTTTTAGTATCAATTTGTCCAGTGGTGTACTTTCATAAATTAATACACAGAATAAAGGAGTTATTTCCACAAAAATTCAAATTATGTTATGAAAATGTTTAGTATTAGCTTTTTCTACTTTTGCTTGACACACCTGCCCCTTTTAAGACAAGAATAATTCATGTTGGAATTCTATCAGAAATGAATGAAATATACTGCTGTTGCCACATGCGAGAGTACAAACACAGATACAGAGAGCACAACACAATTGGTGGAATTAAAGCTAGATAAACCTGAAAAATCGGGTTGTCTTATGTTTACATGAGTGCCTGAATTTGTGCTCATCAGCATGTAATGACACCATGCACTTCTAGTATCTGGTGACAATGCAACAACTGTTACTGCTGTCACCTCCACAGCACAGCCTATCAGGTTTTATTTTTCTTATTTGTCTGTTTTTACAATATCTATTCTAAACATATGTGAAGAGTACACAAAAGCAACACATAAACATACTTTTCAAAAACAGAGTAAAGCATGCAGCAATGGCTTATCATTAATTTCCTACATTACTTGTTATTGATGCATTTTCAGCATCTCCAAGAAATCTTAACGTTTCTCTTGTGACAAGGCAAGGTTAACAAGGATTTTAAATAAGCTTTTAGTCAGGCAGTGACATCCTAAATAAATGCAAGTGATCACAGTTTTTCTCTTATCAATCTAATGGATTGCTACGGCAAGAAAATATCCCAAGTATTCAAAACTCTTCAAATTTTGGGGAATTTGGGGTTTCTTCCCCCTGTACAAGTACTGTGGCACCACTGAGTAGCATTCTTCATTTTAATACTATAAAGCACTACAGAAGTGTTATGTCATGCAGAATCTGAAAACATCATGGTAACTAATAATAGGCCCATCCGTGATTTCAATCAACTATATCAATCTTTATTTTATTTAAAATATGGTCTATAACTGCTGTTAGTTTCATGGCTTTTTCAGAAAGGGTTAACAAATGAACCCAAGAGGAGCACTTTAATTTCACTTAAAAAACCCCAACAGAATGAAGGTGAGGAGTATCTACTCAAACACTGGAAGTAAAAAGAAAACAAAGCTAAACTATATAACAACATTCTTGAGAAGGTGAACTTTCATAGAGAGATTGGTGCAAGATAAGACTGGCATTATATTCCTTTATCTAGTGTATTAATACTTGTACAATTCCAATCAAACTTCTCCATAATTCAAGTAGTCCTAACAATGAATGAAAAATCATCCCAAGTGCAGCAGAGTAGATCCAGTGCTTCAGTTGTTCTATACCACTAAAACACAGGGCTAATTTGAGTAATTTCTAGCCCCGTCTTTCATAAATTTACTGGGTGCACTTGAGAAGGAGAATACAAGAAAATCATTATCTGTACAAGAACAGACTAGAGCTAATAGACTGTGTCTTGTCTCAGGCCTGGGAGAACTACTGAGGAATAAAACAGAACAACTGTATTATTGTGAAAGAGGAAAAAAAACTACCTTGAAATAATTAGTATGCAAGCAAAAGGGAAAAAGAGTCAGGATGACAAGAAGGGCTGCACTGGAACAGTGAGAACCAAAAGAAAAGGAGATGTGCCCAGTGTGAGAGTGCAAAGACAAACCTCTAATAAATATCATGTACATGGATAGGAAGAATAAAGAAAGGCTATCTATCTGGGCAGGGCATGCCAATGCAAAAATTCCACGCATGTGTAGATGAGAGAAAAGGACTGGATTAGTCATTCTATCAACGCTCCTTTGAAGACTTCTGACTACTTAAAAAAAAACCTAAACAAACCAATAATCTTCTACTGATAAAACTTCTCCTTTTCCAGCTGCTGGTCACATACATTAAGAATGCAGGTGTTCAGAAAGAATACAGAAGAAAAGAGATTAAAAAAATATACTAGTGACATAGAAGTTTAGGAATCATTAATTGTGTCACTATGAATGCTGTGAAGACAGGGCTGGTTTGATTCTCACCAGCCTTTTGAGTTTGTATAGATTTATTTTCATTGCCAACAGTACTATAAATTTCTGCCTTTAAGATACACCTGCGCTGTGCTAGTACAACTGTCTAGTGAAAAAAAACCTCCTGAGAACAGATCTGGCTAAAAAATAACCTGGTTTAAAAAGTCATTTTCAGATGGGAAAAGTCTCCCATTCTAGTTCACTGCCCAGCAATGCCAATAGTGGGCCAACCCAGGGGAGGAAGCAGTTGAGGGCAGAAATGGGTGGCTGCAGACAGCAGTTCCATCATGTGCCTAATCATGATTTCTGTTGTGACAACTCAGTTCAGCCTAGCATCTTTTACAGATTGCATAATGATGTTAAAATCTCCTACTTTTAAAACTGCAAAAGCTAATTTTGAAATCATTATTTATTTTGAGTCAGGTTATTCCATAAATCTAGCCTAAAATGCAACCACGTAATTTAAATCATCACAAATTTCTTGGGCTGGAAATTTCTAAACCCTGCAACCAGTGTACCTGTGATATAATAATATTGCACTCTAAGGCTTTATCCCACTATAATTTACCAACACCTAGGTGTAGGTGGCAGGACACAGATGATAAATTGGGATAACAACATATTTGCCTGTGAAATAAACCAACTATTTAGGTATTTTAAGTTCAATCACTCATATAATAAAAGCCTTTAAAACATGAAGTACACATTAAATTTGTACAGACAGTTATGTGAGATTAAATAGGTCTTAAAACATTTCAAGGTTTTCGTCCTGTTAGAACATAGCCAAGTAAACCATTAGAACTTTTTCGTTTTTATAGCAATGCCCCAAAAGGAGCCTAAAACAATGAAATCCTCTTTAAAAATTAATTCCAACTGTTTTTTTCAGAATGCTTTCATGTAGACAATGGTATTCTATAATTTAGAAAAATATTTTAAAAAATCAGCCCATCTGATCTCTGCATGAGAAACATACTTGGGATTCTAACCCAGACAAATATTCAGTACATGTGTTCTGTTTTTTCAGTAGGGTCATTTCCACAAATAAAGTTACCACATGTAATTGTTGATAAAAAGTTGTTGATAAAAAAAGCAAGAGTACATTATTTATTTCAGACTCCTCAAATGAAACTTATGAAGAGTTTGAAGTCTTCCAATGCTCATAAAACCATCATCTGAACATAGAAACTTATGTGTGTGATGACATGTAAATGGATAAAATTAGATAATACAAACTCCTGACAACTTATCTTTGCACTGCCAATATATTGTTTTTTTTAAAGTGTGCTCCTTGAGCCATTAACTGTATTGACCTTCACTTAGTGGGAGCATTTGAATGTAGGGAAGAGTTCAGCAGCCACTGCACTGATCTGTAGCTGCTGTACCAGGCGTTCATACATTTCACAGGAATCACTTCCAGAACACACAATTGCACATCAAGGCAATCACAGTTAAACAGCTAAAATCCTTTTTCTCATTAAAAACATGCTTTGCCATTTCTTTGGAAGAAGAAGCAACACTTTTTTCTAGCAAGCACACCTACAATATGAAGTCTGTCTAGTACCAAAATCAAATATAAAACTGTGCAAGAGCCACAGTTCAAAAAATTGACATATTTTCCTTAAAATGATACACAGTACGTAGGACTTTATAGCAACAAACAATTATTTTTTTGCCCGTAATATATATAGAAATTATTCACAGATAACCTGCTATCTGCATTCTACCAGAAAAAGGAGGAAATGGAGGAAAAGGGGTAATTTAGTTATTTACTTCAGAGGATTTTTGCAATTTAAGAATCAAAAAATACGCTGTGACAATCACATACCATGTGGTTGACAATACTTTAAACACTAGACATACCACATTGTCCTGGACAAAATTAATGCCTACTTCCACCCCTCACACAGAGTTCTTTATCCGTAAGAATTTAAAATTCTGAAATTGCTAAGAGAAAACATGGCCAAAAAAAAATTTCATGCAGTCAATTAGATTTGAAATACTAGATATAGAAACATGTAACAATCAAGAGGCGAGTTAAAACAGCAGTATA
The DNA here is from genome assembly GCA_013397795.1 of Orthonyx spaldingii. NCBI lineage: Eukaryota > Metazoa > Chordata > Aves > Passeriformes > Orthonychidae > Orthonyx > Orthonyx spaldingii. The sequence goes on along the minus strand of VZTJ01002937.1, from coordinate 820,067 downwards.
AAGTTAAATTTAACTCAAGAAGGCTCAAGTACCAACTGATTCTTTGTCAAGATGCTGCCAACATCAGAACCAGAAGGAGCTTATAAAAAAAACTCCTGTTTTCCCACAAGAATTCTTGCAGCGGCCTTCCACGGGCACTTACAGCTAGGCAATAAGAAAACAGTTCTACCAGTTAGAACTTAATCCTCAAACTCCCTGTTTCCACAACAAACCAGAAAATTTCTAGTTTATGCTTCATTTTTCAATACAGACTAATTACAAAAGCTAATTTTAAGACCTTCTTCTAAGAAATTAAAGTAGTGAGCAGTTTTTTAGAAGAATAAGGGATCTAAAAGAAGGTTTTTTTGAGCAAGAGATGTAAGACTACCAACAAGACAAACAAGCCAAAGACAACACATGGACAAAGGAAATCAAGCACAAGCACTAAGAGAAGCTAGAACCAAGGTGACATAGAACACCACCACTAAGGGAGCCTGATGAGATGCAAGAGATGTGCTCCAGTCAAACACAGAAAAGCAGCAATAAAACATCCAGCATTCATGTGTGCATGTGGAATAGAGCAGAAGTCTGTACTGCAACTTCCCATTCCCTTTTAGTACCTTCCTGAAGGGCCAGCTCTGGTGACTGTTTAACAGATGGTGAAGATGGTGCCTTTGAAGACAGGCTTGGAGCAGGTGACCTTACTGACGATATCGCAGCAGAGGCAGCAGATGTTCCAGCTCCAGGCTTGGTAAATGGAACATTCTGGCTCACTGAGTGCACGGGCTGTGAAGAATCAATGCCACCTGAAAACAACAGCAGAAAGCAGGAACCCTTTGTATGTACTTGCACAGACAATTACACAACACAAGCAATCACATTCAATTTCACAGTAACTACAAAAAACAATACAGTACTTCAAAGAGAGATGCCTTCAAACAAGTATCTATGGAAAGATTGGTTGCTTTAAAAAATTAAATACCTATAGTACTAAAACTCCATTATAACGAACAAATTGCTCTGACAACTAACAGCAAAAAAAGGAAAGCATGATGTAGTAAGAGCAAGACTAAGCTGAAGTTTATTTTTGATACATCACCACAACTCTGCTTTTACAAGTTACTCTTGCCATATAACTGGAATGCAGTCCGCCTGAAATAGGCCCCCCCCAATATTCCTCCCACTGGAGGAAACTTGTGCAGTACACCAGTATTGTGCCTCCCTTGCAGTGCTGGCACTTTGCAGTTTGGGTATGCAATTATGATACCCATATTCTAAGCAATCTGTTTCAATCAACCCTGAGTTTCCACAAAACTTCTGATGTGTTTTAGACATCTGGACTAGATATAATCTGCTTTAAAAAAGTCAGATAAATACTTCGAGAGATTTGACACAGTCCAGCTGAAACTCCTATCAGACAAGGACAACACAACTTCAATTAAGTTAGCTTTTAATTAAGGGTTGCTTTTTGCTTATAAATTGAGAAAATCTGTATTATGATTCTTTCTAAAAAAAACCCTGACAGACCAAGCTGTTAAAAATACGAAGAGAAAGGAAATAGTTTTACCAAAAATACTCAGTAAACAAACAGAAATTAAGCAAGAACGAAATTCACCATTTGTAGAGTACTTATTTAAGTTACTGAATTTGCTAGAGGATGTAGAGATAGTATTTGCTTCTTCTGCACATATAGCTGTGTAGTTCATACAGTCCCTGACTTTTCCTTGAATAATGGAGGTGATATCTCAAAGAACTTTATGGGCAAGTTAAGGTTTCCTTTAGAGGACGAAGAAGAACAGGCGGCTTAAAATGATCCGTTTTTGTTTACAGTCAAAATTAACAGCACACATCTTTATTATCTTAAGGGAACTTTTATATATTTTGCAATTTTCAAATCTGATGTTGAGCATACAAATGGCTTTTTCGCAAGTCTTATCAAAATCAAAATGATGTCTTTTTCCAATGAACATACAGAGCATTTTTTTACTCCAATGTACTTGCTATAACCTCTGCTTCTACACACTGTCCTGCAGATTCCCCATGGGAGCTTCAAAGTCTGTCAGCAGAAATGTTCTTATTGCAGTAGCTTCCTCAAGTATGATATGCAAGATGACAAGGGGAGTTTCTTGCCACATTGATGTGCTTACCCATGTTTTGTAGCATAGCTGTTTGTAAGGTGATGGTATTTTTCACATTTCAAGTCAATATAGCAATTCTGGCAGCATCAAGCACTGCTGCAGAGTGCTAAATACTGTAATGTCAGTGTCACATGCTCAAAGCCAAAACTAATTTACACCTGGATTAGCTGAAGATGTAATACCTTCCTCCCAAGTACTAATATCTATTCTCAAACAAAGGTTATCCAATTACCTTCAAAATTCTGTGAATCCTTTAAATGCATTAGAAAAAAATTTTTTTTTAACTCTGAGAAATAAAATTTATTTTTTTCTTTGTACAAAAATCCAATCTGCAAAATTAGATGTTAAACTTTATTTGGTAACTCTGTAAAGATTTTGAAAGCCTAATTAACTAAGACCAAAGGAAACATTTGAACAAAGTTAACATTTAAAAACACATTTTTGGTAACTATCATGACATGAAACAATCTATGGTTAGAGAAATTATGCTATCACATTTTTTTTTCCTCTCACCAATGAGAAGATTGCATTCCATCATATAAGTACTGATCATTTTAGGATTGCTTACTTTAGCTCAAGACAAAGCCGGACTGGACACCAGTTTAGAGCACAAGTTTCCCATCAGCTTATCTAGGACAAACACAATAAAGCCATATAATATTCCCATAAACTGATGTCATGGGAAGTCAAAAGTTTTGTCAGGCAGCAATAAATATAAACCCCATTCTCACCCACTATTTTCTGGTTTTCCCATTCAACTCCTCTCACCTTCAATGTGTACTGAATTTTTCCCTTCATGCCTCTCAACCATGAACACCTCCTGTACTAACAATGATCAGGTATAAAGATCTACAGCTAAAAGGCATGTTACAGAAAGAATCTGCAGAACTGGGCAAATTAGCAGTGTAATTCATCATTTTTTCCTATACATCATCACAAAGTTGTCCTTTCATTTCTAACTTGAGACCTAGAGGTCATAGTTAAAAAGTATCACCACACCACCTCCTCAAAATTTCAGAAGAGATGCAGGAATTATCCTTCGAGTTGCTCCAGCTGTGATCTTGATTTCCTGCCCTCATAACCCCACACACCCCCCGCACCCAACATAACACAATTTCTAAGGAGGTACCACCTCCCTGCAGCTTGTTTTTCAACAGCATCCCTTGCCCCTGACTTTCAGTACTGGCTGCAGTCCTTCCCCTTTTTTCCACCACACCTATATTAGCAGATTTACAGGATTATAGCCTACATTCCTATGGAACTGGGGCAGCAAGGACTTTACATCCTGATCTGACATAAGGGGAAGAATGCGCACAAGATAATGAAATTAGTGTCTCCTGCTCAAGCAGACTGTCCACATCAGGATGCCAAGAAACCCATGCCATGTATCCACAGAAGGAATTCTCCAGCTTCCTCTCCTTGGGGAGGAATCCACTAAAATTTAGGCATCCTGGCTGACATCCATGTTAACTTGGAAAACACCAAGAATAATAAGAGTGCTCCGGTTTCACCTGAAATAAGCTGGAAAAAGATTAAAGAAAGCTACTGACCTAGAAAGACAAAAAGCCTAAATAATACAAAGTATATAATTTACATAGCATAACACTCCTGGACAGATTTTTACCAACACTGCTCTGCTGAAATACAGAATTTAAAGCTAGAAGAGGGTGCTTATGGGGTTAAACTAGTTTAAACTTCCAGGGAGAAAAATCTCAAATTAGAGATATTGATATTCTACTTTATTTATACTTCCTAAAGCAAAGAAAATTATTCTCACAGGCTATTATTCATCAAGAGCAGTCTACTACCAGCAAAAAACATCCTCTTAAAATAAATTTGATTTTTTCTAGTGAAACCTCAGCAAGCTTGCTGAAAATACTTCAGCTATTTCAGAGAGGGGCTGCTGAAGTTTTAGAAAAAGACTGTTACAGTTCTATGTCCTTAATACACAACATACAGAAGTTCATTGGTTTGACCTTAGTAAATTTAACATGCTGGAGGCTTGCAAGGCAATCCATAAAATTGGATTTTTAAAGAAACCAATTTAAGTCCAGTGGTGACAACTTTTTTTATTCAAGTAAAAAACTCAGAAATCAAACAACTTCTGAAAAACTCTTGCTAGCCTAAGTTTTCTGAGTAAGTCCTGTATGAACACACAGATTTTATTAACACATCCTTCTTCTACATAAAGGTTTCACTTTCATCACAGTGAGCTTTCAGTGCTGGCTGTACAAAACTGCTTTTGAAAAATAAATTAAAAGTGTAGCATCCTGACTGACAGTCTTTCTGCAATTTGCTTATTTATAATTCAAAGATTGTAAGGGTCATCTTTCACAGCACAGGGGCAATGACAGCAAACTGTCTTATTGGCACTCTGACTAATAGGAGGGTACTGTATCCAAGTTTCTTTACACAAACAGGCACAGAAAGCACACTTATGAATTTCAGTATACCTTAATGTTTTTTCAAATAGTTCAGCTAAAAACTATGCCCAGAACAGATGGCAAGTGTTTCCCACCATTATTTCTTCCTAAAGAAAGCAGGAAGGATGAAATATGCAGAAAATTTCCTTCCAACAGAACTTTCATTATTTCCTTATGCTCCTTGTGTATGGTATTCAGACACTTTGAAGGATGTACAAATAATTTTTAAAATCCAACTCCTTTTCTTAAAGGCTGAAAACAAATAGACTATCATATATAAAATGACTCCATCTGAGAACAGCAAGACTACACTAGGAAATTTAGAAAGCATCTCAGCATCCCAAAAGCAAACCAATTATGCCAGGATCAAACAATTACTACAATTACTTTACAATTTTATTATTATGCATTTATTAGCAATTATTTATATAAGTATTTTACTATCCAGGTGTTGTAGGAATTGGATTTTTAATATATTTTAGCCAAAGATGTTGAATTCTAGATTAAAAGAAATCAGGTGTCATTGGAGGCAGTTTGTTTAGCCCCAGACATCAAAAATGGTTTAAGGTGTTCAAGATTTAGTAATAAAATTGTCCAGCTCTTCCTTCAGCCTTGCTATCAGTTCCTATCTTTATCTGCTTTTCCTAGTCAGCAAATACAAAATCATTTGTGCTGAGGCTGAACCAGGATTCAGAGGGAAGAGAGAAAAATTATTTTCCAGATAATTCACTTCCAGAAACCTGTCCACTGTGCAATGAAGCACAGAGCATGCTTCTATCAGCAGCTTTACAAGCCCAGAAAGAGTCTTAATGCGGTTTATCTGTTGATGCCTGCAGTCGGCAAACCAACCAAGGACAGCAGCGTCACCCAGGTGTAACAGAAACAGTGGATCCGTGTTTATTTTCATAAATGCAAAGTGAGTATCTGTGGCACAGTACTATCACAGCCAATTCTATCATTAGGTCTTTGAAATTCAACTGTAATATTACTACTTTTTCTTGAGGCCATGTACTAACTCAATCATCCCCTTAAGAGCAGCATTGAATGGTTCAAAAATAAAACTACTGCTCATATTGCTTTTCACCCTCTGGTCAGCTCCACTGTTCCACATTTAAAACAGCTGCACATTAAAAAAAACACTGCAATGAACCAGTCATTTCAAGACACCTCCACAGGAAATAAAATTAACAAGCATTGAAATTAAAAACTTCTGTAATTAAAGCACTAAGAGTTTGAACAAACAATAAGTTGTTTTCATATACCTACTGCATATTGTGCTATTCTGGAAAGATACCCGCATTCTGCCAAGTCCAGTTGCAGATTCTGCAGTCATCAGAGTCAACTTTTTTGGCCAGTCCTTGAAAGAATTCATTCTTATGCTCAACCATGAAATGCCAGTAATTTCAGGAGCTTTTTAAGGAGCTCCCTATTTTTCTTTTTTAAATGGCATTTTGTTTCATGGTTTTAAAATACTGGCGAAAATTACACAGAGCACTCATCAGTATAGAATTCAAATCTACTAATATTAAAAGTAATAAAACTGAGCTGAGGATGACACTCTACATCCTAGTCTTGGGAGGGGGGAAAAACCAATTATGAAACTAAATTCAAACTGTGGTTTGGATGAGCTTCATTTAAGCTTAACTGCTTTTTCCAAACAAAGCTTTACCAAAGCTATACTCCTTCTTAAGTCCTTGGTCTGAGAAAACCTCAGCTACAAGGACTCCTAAAACAGTTTCACTGTTGCACTATAATCGGAAATATCAAGCATTTAAAAGGAAACCTACAGTTATCTAATACCTGTCTTAAGTGGAAAAAGCAAGCTGTAATCCGGCACTGCTTACAAGTCAAAGCTGCATGAAGTCAGAAAATTCCCAGTTTAGACAGAAAATCAGAATCTTCCTGCACAGACCACTGATCTCTCATCTGCAGAGCAGGATGTTTCAATTGGAAAGTACTCCCACATCTCCAATCTCTTCCATGCTTCCTACTAAGTACTACCCCATGAACTGGTACTCAGTTTTCCTATGAAAGAGAAGCTGCAAGTACTAGTGAGGACTGAGTGCTACTTGCCCTCAACTGGCACCTTCACAACTTTATAGCTACATCCATGCTAAAACCATCAAGTTGTTGCTTACAAAAATCAGCTACAACTTCCTAACTCTTTCAAATGCTCACCCAAAATATTGATTAAAAAAACCCCAATTGATTCCTAAACCATGTAGGGTTCTACTTTTTTCCTGAACTTTGTGAGAAAATGCATGTATGTTTATTAAGATCCAATTATTACAATTATTAGAGATGCCTCTGCCTGAATTAAGGTACAAACGAGACCTTTGTCAATAGCACAAATTTTATTTAACAGTAAATATGAAGTAGAGAGAGAATAAAATAAAAAGAGAGGAGGGGGGAGAGAGAGTGACAAGTGATAGATTAAGACCTATCAAGAGAGTAGCTGGCAAGGGGTAGACAAGAAGGATACCTCCAATCCTGCAGGCACTGACAGGCTGAGAATGAGACATGCTCCCGTATGACTGGGAACTGCCCAATTGTGCAGGATACAAGAACTAAAAGGCACAATTATATATGTGAAATGTTATCAAGGGAAGCTAAAAAGCATGATTGAACAGTGTTTCAGGAACCACATATAAGAGATGACAGCAATGAACTACACAAACCAGATTTAGTTTTTGTGAAGGAAATGCAAGTGTTTGTGGTGGATGTGACTGTGTGATTCGAGTGTACTGACACAGCTTTAGAAGAGACGCCACAGAAAAAGTGAAGAAACACCAACATCATCACAAACACATCCAGAAACTCACAAATGGCAGACATCGTATCTGTGAGCCTTCCCCGGGGAGCGTGGGGGAAATGGTACCATAGAAACTGTGAACTGCTGAGGGCCCTGGGCCTCTCCAAGTCAAGGTAGGAGCAGACAGCTCAGGCCCTGGCCTCCAGGCCCTCTGCACTTCTGCAGATACTGCACACGTGTCTGTGGCAAAGCACGTGCTGTCGGATCACTTTGACACCAATGAAGTTTCAGTGAATGCCATGGATGTTGGTATCCACACAAGCCAGCCGGCACCAGGTGTGGAGAGCACATGGGGATGACAATGGACTCACGAGGTATCTCACACCATCCAAATGGGACAAAATTCTACTGATTTTCACTGAGGTGGACAGGCCACCTATATGTAAGTGGGAAAATGAACAGATATAAATTATGTGTGTTCCATAAATAGAAAGATATCACCCTTTGGGGATCCTGACAGTGTCCTGTTGGTCCTCTTCTTCTGGTCTTCTTGGTAGTGGGGGTCCCACACAACAGAGTTCAATGGGTTCATTATGTTCAGGTGTACATGGGAAGTCCAAGCACTTCTTAGATGCAGGCAGGACAGTTTTACAGTCTTTGCAACACTGTGGATTTGTTCCAACCCTGTGCATCATGCCCAGTCCTTTAGTGGGAGGCCTCAGAAACGGAGTCTGGGGGCATTTCAGGGGTCTTTGCTGGTTTTTGACCCCTTCAAAGACATGAAGCTGCCTCTCACATCAGCGCAGTTGAGCCAGTTATGCCCCATCAGAAGGGATGAACACCCTCAGGCCTAAGTGTGACAGTTGTGTGAGGAAGGACAATTGGCATGATAAAAAATACCATCCTGCCTCCACAGGGTCTGCTTCTTACCTGGCTCAAAAGCTGGCTTGTAGCCTCTGGTGGTGGGCGTTCACCTTCTCTGTCTTGTGTGGATTGAAGGCTTCCTCATCACACACCACACCCCCAAAAACTCTCCTCTTCCCCATGGGGAAAGTGTGCAAACCTGGCCTCAGCAAGGCACCCTGCAGCCTCCACAAATGGATGACTCCTTTGAGTAATTACCATTAACATTTCAGTCTCTCACAGCGCCACTAAGGCAAAATTTAAAGAAACAACTTAAACCATGACTTAGAAAAATTCTCAAGCCAGGAAATAAAAAAGTATCTTTGTGATTAACAGAGATTTCAGATTACACATTACTTCAGAACTGCATGAAAAAACTCCTTTCCAAAGGCCACTTACATGAAAAACACACCAATAAACTAAAACCATCCCCTAGATAGTGTATTTTTCTGTATCTCTCAATAGAAACAAGTAGCTGCTATTGTGAGGACTGTGGTAACCAAATTAGAAAAGCTACAAGAATGAGTGACAGAATTCAAATTGACATTACAGAATTCCACACAGTGAACAAGAATAAGCCAACACGACCACAGGATTACTCATGCTTCCCAGACAAATCTGGAAGATCACTATCTCTCAAGTAATACCATACCTGTATTTATTTGGTTGTTTACTTTAGCAACTGATCCGGTGAGATTCCTGCTGAGGTTGTCTTGCACAGACTGAGCAGATGAAACAGTTGATAACATTGTATTGTATCCCATGGGAACATGCTGCTGAAGGGAATGAGGTACTGATGTACTCTGACTAGAAAATGCATTTGTCTCTTTGAACTGTCCAACAGCAGGTAGACTCTGAGAGGTAAATGTCTGCCCATACACACCGCCAGCAGCCACAGCAGGATACGAAACATTAGGATACACGGCACCAGAAACCACGGGCATGGCATAGTGATCAGAATTAAGGGGAAATCCCTGAGATGCAACTGACGAGCTGACAGAAGTGCTGTAGTGATTATCAAATGCTGAATATGACTGCTGAGCACTCATATGCAAGTAGGATGCAGATGATATTGCTGCTTGAACAGGCCTGTCACCGGACCCCCCAGTGTGGGGAGGAGTGTTGTTGTAAAATTGCTGTGATTCCTGTGCATTCAACACGTTGCTACCCACAGATGTCATAACATTTTGTGCTGGTGCTGAATAGTAACCAGGGTAGTAACTGGCTCTGTACTGATGATCCAGATGTGAAGCAGCAGCTTTATTGGGCACTTGGGAATAGTGTCCTGAAGGCGCACCGTAGTTTGGAAGATGTGAGCCATAGCCAGAGGGGAACTGCATCTGACTCTGCACAGGACCTGAAATGAAGAGAAAACACCAAATGTATTAAAGGGGCATCTGCTAGTAGTGCCAATGGACTCTACCCTTGAACTAACAAGCAGTTGCTTTCTTTTTCTTCTCTGTCACTATTTTTGAGTTCGATTCTCATCAGCAGAGAGTGAATACACCAAGTGTAACACATGCAAGTACAGTATTTGAAGTAATTTGCAATCACACACAGAAGTAGCAGAAAAATGGATTGCTTCCATTCTTGAAAGAGGTTTCCAGGCCAAGACTGTCTGCCTCTTGCTTGTATTTTGAATATTTTTAAGAGTTTTTTGGAGGGAAATACTTAAAAAAAATAGCGAGCAATAAGCACCAAACTGATTCTAAGTGTCTGAACACAAGAGTTTGCCTTACAGAAACTGCCTGAATATGGAAACTGAAAAGCTGCAGTCAAATCAGTATGGCACTACATAACAATACAGGTATTCTTCTTTACAAGTCTTCAGTATAGTGACCAAGATAAAGAGCTGCAGGGCAGTTGTATTTGCTATGTCCTTCTGTATTATGTTTTCAGGAAAACTGACATTTTTATGAAACTACAGAGTATTTGACAAGGCACATCATTTTAATTTACTGCCAGATATTACATCAGGTGCCAGAGATGTTGATATCAGAGAAACTGCCCTCTGGTGTTACTGCAATTGGCTCTGCAACACTAGAGGGTTAATGACATACTGGCTCAGCAAGGGTCAAACAAGTGCTTGCTTGCTACAGACCAAGTGTTAACTAAGTCCAAACTGATTTTTACAGTGTCAACTGCTCAACGGGAAATCTCAGAGGTCTTCCTTACATTCTATTCCTTAACCCTGTTTTTATTTTTAGTGAACCCCAAACACTTTTGTCTGGATAACTTACTTTCTTAAAACTACCACACCCTAATACTTACATCACGCAGAATGACTATGGTGTTATTTCCCACTCCTTGGTCAATAAAAACACAAATACAGCACTGGCCCACTCACAAATTAAATGGCAGCTGAGGTAATAATGAATAGTTGATTCTCCTGCTTATATTTACAATGATTACAAAACTTAAGCATTACTTCTCTTGTCTTGAAATTCTGAAAAATCACTGTTATCCAAGTAACCTCTAGATGTCCTATGATTAACTTGCAAGGCCATTTTAATAATTTGATAACAGACCCCTACAAACAAGGAACATACTGCCCAAAATTGCTTTCAGATAACATTAAAGATGCCTTTTCATAACTGACAGGAAGTTGAGCAGAAGAAAAAGGAGCTAAAAAATGCAAACCAGTAACTTGGACTGCTGGATCAAAAGACAGAGATGCACTTGGGAGAAATCATAAAGAGCTTAAAAAAATTTTATCTTGAGTTTTGAGGAGAGCATGTAACTACGCTTCTGATTCACCTTTTTCTTAAAAAAGTGGGCGCTGCTTCATATCTGCGTAGATTTTTCTCCTTTAAAGGAAAATGATTCTGAGTTAGTGAGTCACTAACACCTACATGAACTTTGCCAGACTTTTGACCTACTTTTTAAAGTCTGAGAAAGCAAACCCAAAAATACACCAATAACTTACATGTGTCAAGGCTTATGACTTTAAGCAGCTATGTCACTTAAAGTGGCAAGAAATTATTTTTTGCTTGAAAAGTCTGTGCATCTATTCTACTGATATATGCAGATTTAACTAATTGAGCAGGTATAATTTAGAAACTGGTTTAGGAGCACCTGATTTCTAAATAAAAGGTTGCATATCAAATATGCATATGCAAAAGGTTCCAGTATCTAGCTCTTAAAAACACACACCATAAATAGAAATTAAATTACCAATACAAGATATCAGTCTCTACATTACAGAATGCAGAATCCTTTTTATTCATGTTTTTAAGCAGAAACATCTATAAACACACACATGAAAACCTCACTGAGACAGGCAACATTTGAAAAATTGTATTTTTTATTTCAAATGGCAGGGCCTTTGAAAGCAAGTTTTACAATTACAGGTGAAAGATTCTTCTCATTATCTGAAGTGAGATTTTTGTCCATTTGATTACAAAGAATGTGAGAAGTAATTTTTGTACTGCAATTAGTAGCTGAAGCTACTAATGGTGACTAGATAGCTGGACAGTTTACAATACTGAAAAACAGAGTACATCTTCAGTGTCATTTTGAAATCTGGTTAATTGCATGATCTGTCCTGATGGCTCAGGTACTACCTTCCTTCCAAAACACCTGACAAATATCTCAAAAAATTCTATGAAAGGAGATGAAAACCTCAGCTGCACAGAGCAGGTGTATTTCTAAAACATCATCTCTAATGAAAGCAGTGAACCTCTCCTTCCCTGAACAAATTAATACTTTACATAATGTTACAATGTGTAATTACACAGACCTTAACAGGTGAACCCCAAAAATCTCTGCTTTTTAAGAGAGGGGAGAACCACCACACAAAAAACTCCAAACTCCCACAACAAAACCGCAGCAGTGCTATGGCTGTATCACTATGGGATTTAGTAAAGCTTTGCTTGCTAATGTCAGGTTTGGTTTTTATGTCCATGCATTCCCTCAGCTACATAATTTAGTCACCTGCCATAAACCCTATCTACGTGGCGTCTATGGATGCTACAACACCGAACTTCCTTTCTATCCAAAACTACCTGTGAGCTTTCTGAAACTTCTAACATCCCTTTACCCATGTCCAGAGAAGACTCCCACCGCTTCCTCACATGCCCTTTACTCCATGGGGAGGGGACAGCACCACTGTCCCTTGTTCACTGCTAGCAAACAAACCAGCAGATCAAGGCGCTGCTGAGTGCTCACTACAGCTCAGTCACGGAATTGATGTCTCCTCCTTCATTCACACAGTTTCTCGTTTTCACAAAATATTCAGAGGTTTCCCATCTCTCACATCTCTATTCTCTTTGTTAAATTGACTGAAACTTTCCAAAGTCTCAAGAGGGATGAAAAGCAAGGCTAAATAACATAATAATGGAAATTTTGCTTCCACAGTGCCAGCAGAGATACCAATGGCAGCCTTACAAACCAGCTGTAGACAGCACCAGACAAAACTGTTCTAAAGAACCATGGGAATTTAATACAATTGTCCTCTCAGTGCTGCATTTCAATACATTAAACTTCCAGCCCTGAAGTCCTCCACCGCTACTGAAGAAATACATCATCTTTCAGTACTGATTTAACAAGAACCATTTTGTTATGCTGAAATTAGGAAATGGGTCATTTTCCACTTAGATACAAAGCCACTTGTAAGACTACTACAAAAAAAGCTTCTCGAACTTGTAAGAGAAAAGGAAGAAAATAATACCATACACACAAGAAGTTACTTTAAAAAACCCAACAAAACAATCACCCCTAAACTAAACAAAACCTAAAGTCTCCAAGGATCTCAAATAGACTTGGGTATTGAATCAGGCAAAACTTACTAATAACAAAGCTGAACACCCTTTTTAATACCATCATACGTACAAAAGGCTGCTTCCTTTCTGCAAAAAGCAGACTCTCTCATCAGATTGCAGCAACTACAAAGTTTTACCTGGAAAACTCACATTTTATCAAATTAAAGCACAGAGCACTCTAAACATCTTCAAGGATACACTAGTGTCTTCTTTCATCCAATACAGAAACAGCTCACTTCACTTCAGTATCTTACATTTAAACTCCACTACAATGACAGGAAATTAAATTTCAAAAGCAGTGACTGACAATCCTTTTTGTGAAATTTATTTTCTATAAGCTAGTACAGAAATTTCCACTAGTCTTTTTCTGTTGCTATTCCCCTCTACTTCCCCTCCTACTTCCACTAAAAAAACCCCAAACTCTCAAATCCTGTATTGTAACTTCAGGAGATTAGTGTTCAGACAACAGACAGACCAATCTAAAAATTCTGGAATGCTATTGCCAAATGTCACAAACAGAAAAAATCAGAGTTATTAACTAAAGTCAAAGACATCTAAAGGAACACAGAAGCTAAAGTTACACAATAAAAATTCAAGACTGTTATTGAACAGTGTATAAATTTCTCGGAATTAAAGAAAGAGTGTTTTGCAGAAAATAAATGGTCTATGCCCTGGTTTTACACAAGCTGTTTCTAACAATATTAGTAGCAACATGGAGTTAATTAATTAAAACAACAAACAGCAACAATGGCTCTTTAAAATTACTATTTCATTCAGATAAGAACATAAAGAGAAGATATGATAACCGTTTCTATTTGCTTCTGCAAACACTTCCAGGTTATTCATGCTGTAGCAGCCGTGTCCTGATAATGGCATGTTTTTTGATTAAAAGCCATGTAAACTGGCATTTTCGGAACAATTTTCACAAGCCTCAGCATCACAATACCATCTTGGACACAACTGAGGCATCAGTATCTCCTTAAAACCTACCGTTTAATTACTTTCATTTTCTTTGGTGACTGTCTCAACACCTACTTGATAGGCATTTAAGGGCTTAGCACTTAACTACCCCTTTGGACACGAGAAAAATTCACAATTCACAAGTAAAAAATTTTGTAGGTCCTTACCCTGCATACTGATTTGTTCAGAAAACACACCTGTGCACAAAATAGCCTGACTACAAGAAATTTAACAGTATGAGCTAGAACTCTATGCAAATAAGAGGCCAAATTTAGATACCAAACCAGTATTACATGGCGGAGATGATTATACAGGGATTTTGAAGAGTTAATGTGGTGTGTCAATAAAAAACTGACTTTATAGCGCACCAGTTTAAAAATGCAGAAGTGTACACTCATTACTTTCATTCATAGCACAGTCAGTCTCACTACCTCTCCACCTGAAATGGAAGTCAATATTTTGTGACTTTAAACTCTTCTGCCTTTGTTTTTCAGTGACCCACATTTCACTGGTCCAATGCTGCCTGTTCAACTCAAATTCCAAGATCCCGTTGTATGAACGCCCACCCACCCACTACTTTTAAGTTCATACATGGCTACAAAGTGAGTACTCTCGTCCCTAATACGCGATTTTCTGCCCGTTCTCATGCACGACAGCCAGCGTCGAGGCCTGGAGGTGCCTCAGCCTCCAGAGCCTTCCTGAAACGCCACAAAACAGGCACCACAACACCGGGCAGATCCCAATCCGCGAGGAGAGAAAGGTGCGGATATCCCCTCCCTCTCCCCTTTAACGAAGCGGGAAGAGGCTTCTCAAGTTCTTTCCGCCCGCAGCCGCGGGGGCCCGTACCTTCCCCGGGCGGCTCCCGCTGCCTTTCAGCCGAAGGGCTTCGCTACGTGCCGGATCCGCCGGGCCCGGGCCCGCCCCCGCGGGAGGAAGAAAGAGCGCGCAGGTCCCCGGCACCCACCGGGGCCTCCTCACCCCCTGTGGGAGCGGCGCAGCTCGTCCCGTGGAGCCCGCGGGCGGCCTCTCCCCGCCCGCCCGGGCCCCGCGCAGGCCCCTCACCGTTCTGGCAGCGCGGCGCGCCGCTCGCAGGTTCCGCGGCCTCCAGAGAGCTGCCGGGCCCGCCCGGGGAAAACGCGGCGGC